>CAJVQA010006052.1:0-15359 GCA_910591915.1 Cetraspora pellucida
CTTTCTTTGTTAGTTGTTATTTTGTCGACGATAAAAATCCTGTTCAAAACAGTGCTGAACAGGAAAGAGTTTTTTCTATTCTTTTTTTGTCTTAATAGACTTAGTATTTAGTTATAGATAGTAAATCTATTGTTGTAATTTTGTTGGAATTTATTATTGTTAGATTTTTAACTATATATTCACTATTATCTGGAATGTAAGATATTATTGTTCTTAATTTTTTAATTAATATCTTATTATTTATAAATTTTAAATTTCTGACATCTAATCTGCTAATACAACATAATATTTCTTGTTTGTATAACTTTTCTATTTTATTTGTTGTATCTATTTTAACTAACTTTTATTTATTTAATTACTTATTAAAAGTCTAATTTCTTATTTGATTTTATACATAACTTATTTATTTGTTGTTATTATGTAGATATTGTTTTTTCTAAAATAGAATATGATTATTTATTTGTTTATTGTTATTTACTAGTTATATGTTGTGTGTTTCTATTTTTTAAAAGCAAGACAATTTTCTACAATTTGTATAAAAATTTGTCAAAATTTTTTTAAAAACTGTAAAAAGAACTATATGTTCAAGTTTAATAGAAATTTAGTTCTATTTAGTATATATCTTTTTGAATGCTAGGTTTTTGTTTTTAGAAATAAAGTTGCTATTTTTTAGCTTAAATTTAAAATTTGTTTATATTTTGTTTAATGTTAATTTTAATATTGCAGATTAGCAAAAAGAATTTTAATTTAAACTTATTTAAATATATTTAAATCAAATTTTAATTTAAGTAAATCTATATATTTAAATTTATTTTTTTTTAGTTTGAAGTAACAATCTTGTTTGTATATCTTTTATTAAGTAATACTGTATATAATTATATGTTTATATACATAGTCTATTAATGAATATATGACTAGGTATATATATAACTTTAGTTATTATCTAATTAAGAGTTTTGTCTATAGGTTATCTACTAGATGTATTATTGAGACTTATTTCTAAATTATTTATTTAAACTTTCTGATTTTCAACACTATTTGCATATATATATATACAATATTTATATTATTATTATAGTAATATATCAAATTAGAACTATTTAATTACTATTTATATCTAAGTATTATCTTATTAGATATTACTAAATATTTATAATTTTTTAAATTTATTTTTGACACAGATTTACTAAATATGGTACTAAGATTACCTTTTAGATTTTATCTAATTTTAGTATATTTCATATTTACTAAAACTAGTATTAGTATTAAAAATGTTTGAATTTTAGTAAATTTATTTCTTTCTTATAGCTTTTTTTTATATTCATCATATTATCTACTAGTATAATTTCTTTCTATTTCTGGTATATTCACTGCTTCTTTCATATCAAGCAACAACTTTCCATATTAGGAAACTCTTTTTGAGAACTTTGTTATATACTAATCTTCTATTCACATAAACTTAGTCATAGGACTATATGTATATTTATATGTTTTTGTAAATTACAGAATCTAATTCCTATATTTAAATTTATTTATACTTAATTCAAATTTAAGTAAACTTAATTTGGTTTAAATAAATTTAATTTAAATAAATTTAATTTATATTTAAGTAAACTTAATTTATATTTATTTAAATCTAAATTAAGCTTAAATAAATCTAATTTAAGTTTATTTAAATCTAATTCAAATTTATTTAAACCTAAATTAAATTTAATTTAAATTTATTTAAATTTAATTGAAAACTTTATTTGAAATTATTTGAACTTAATTTAAATTTAAAATAACTAATTTGAATTTATTTAATCCTAATTTAAATTTAAATAAACTCAATTTAGGCTTATTTAAATCTAATTCAGATTTATTTAAACCTAATCTAAGTTTATTTTAACTTTATTTAAACCTAATTCAGGTTTATTTAAACTAAATTTGGGTTTATTTAAACCAATTTAGGTTTACTTAAACCAATTTAAATTTAAATAAACCCAATTTAGATTTATTTAAACTTAATTTGAGTTTAAGTAAACCCAGATTAGATTTACTTGAATTCAAATTAACTTAGATTAGAATAATTTAAACATAATCTAAGTTTAAATAAATTCAGATTAGGTTTTTTAAAACCTAGTCTGTGTTCAAATGAACCCAGTCAGGTTTATTTAAATCAAATTTGGGTTTAAGTGAACTTGGATCATGTTTATTTAAATCTAATTTAAATTTAAATAAATCTAAGTTGGGTTTATTTGAACCTAAGGCAACACTTAAACCTAAAATTTTGATAACAAAATTTAAACCTAGAGCAACGCCCGGGCCTAAGACCTAGTTACCTTCCTTAATATTTCTCGACTTCCTGAAATCCAACTTCTCGAAATACTATTTCTCCGAACTCAATTCCGAAATTCTTTTTTCCCAACAACCTAATTTTTTGACATGAAGTATAATAATAATCTTTCTTTTTTTTTACCGAGAAGGCTTTTTCCCAGTCTTATTTCCCATACAGGAATTTATTTTCGAAGAAATAGATGTCAGAAAAATGTATCAATCGGAAAATGACATAGTAGAGATGTGATCCGTAAATTACAATACATATAAATAAACTGTAATTTATTTTAAAACTACAGTTTTACAATAAACTACAGTTTATTTATATTAACTAATAGTTTACGGATCACATCTCTATGACATAGTAATTGCAGATAAATGATTTATCGGGAAAGTTGGTTATCAGTTAAATGATATTTAGTAAAATAAACTGTCTATACGATAGCTTCGGTGAAATAGTATTTCAGTGAAATGAATTTGGAAAGGTAACCTGAAACCATTTTTCTTTTATCCAATTAGAGTATATCATCTTAAAATTTCATGACTATTTTGACGAAGAAAATTTATTTCCAATGTGGTGGAGATTAAATTTTAACAACTATCACTATATTAGATATTTTTATTATTATTTCCGTTTTGTGATAATAATAAGAAATTGTAAAAACTGTTGTAGATAGGAATAACATACACTCTTATTAATGAATTTTAAATTCAACAAAAAAATATTGTCAAAATATTTGTCAGTACGTATTAGTATACAACGATAAGCCTAATAAGTTCTGTGGTAATCCATACAAATGTACATAATTGACATCATTATAATAGATGAATAAATAGATAAGGATATTAACGCGAGACCAATTAAAAGGCAATAAACAAAGTCAATAGCAAGACTAATCTATTTTATAAATATTAACTTAACATTATTGTAGTTAATAATATAGCAACTTTTTATATTATTATTATATACATATATCTTTATTTACAATATGTGCGTTCTAACATCTGTTTTTTTTTTGGTTTTAAGAACTATTTTAAAAAAAGATATATTATGGTAAAACGTAAAATACGAAAGTGGTCAATTTTTCTAAGAGCATCAACTTGAAAACATATAAGCAATGTTGTGCATTTTGACTATCCCGAATAAAGATTAAATTAATTTCACCAGCATCTTTAGTCCCAAATTTTTTTGGCCTTATTCTGTATCCTGTCCTGTCTGTCCTCAATTTTTAGAGCTATATCAAAACATAATACGTAAAACATACATAAATTAAATTTTAAATATTTTTACTTAAGAGCTGAAAGAAGGTTATTGACATCGTTTTAAAATCTTAAAAAAAACTTTTGTTTCAAAATTGTCCTAATTTTGTTCCAACCGTTTCATGTACAACATTGCATATATATAATGATGAGCGTGATGTAATAAAAAAAGAGTGAATTGAAGAGAGTTGTATATATAAATTAATAAATCTTAAAATTCTTATACATAAAAATTATTTAATATCTATATTTCTTACGATGTAATCAGCATAAATTTCTAAAAAAAAAAAAAAAAAAAAATCTATATTTTGTAAAAAGACTAAGAATAATTTGGCCATATTCCTCCGTACATACACATTTCAACTGAATCATGAGACGCTTGACACGATTTAAAGGGAAACCCTTCATGTAACATTTGTTCTTCCGCGGTTGGCGGTGATGGTGGTCTTACTGGTAATGTGTTCACGCGTGCAACCGATTGAGAAGTACGTACGAAACGTCTATTACGTCTGGTACTTTTGTTGAATCTTGAACGCGAGTTGAATTTATCAGAAGGCATGTTAGAAAATTTTTTCTTGATTGATTTCAAGAAAGATTTGACCTCATTTTTATATAGCTCTAAGATAACGCAGCAAAGTTCCTTGATAATACAATTGTTTACATTGTTCTTAAAAATATAACATTTATTAAAGTTTATTATCAACAGTAAAATAAATTTTCTATAACTAAATGTTTATCTGTAATTCTTAATTCTGTATATAAATTCGGATCACTATTATAGAACACTATCATCACTAATTACAGTTTATATTACTGTATTAAAGTCGGTTTTGTTGATGTAATATTTTTATAATATCGTAACTAAGTTATGACATTATATTCGCTACAATTTATCACTTGAGAATTTAAAATTTTCGAATTTTCGCTGTTTGTTCATACCCTTATATTGTTTATAAATCTATCCTAAAAAAAACAATAAAATAAATACAAATTAATAACTTAAAAAAGTTGCCATAGTAAAGTTTTACATTAACATAAGTAATATCTATTACGGTGCATTGCGAAATACCCCAAAATTGCGAAATCAACATTTCCCAAGTTACGATGCATCATTTTAATAAATTCCTATGTCCAATGAGATACGTCGGGGTGAGAAGATGGGTTAGACTCATTATCGGTACAGATCAGGGGTCCGAAAATTTTTTCGGGGTTTAATATTTGGGGACCAAATGATTGGATTTGGTGACAAATTGGTTGCTAACGCGCCGTAATAAGTGTAGTAGCATGACGTGGTTGATTGATAAGAGGGTACGGTTGATTAAGATTTATAAACAATATGATATTATTTTTATAGCGGAGAAAAAGATATTCAAGAACTCCGTATCAAAAAGTACTGGCAAATTTTATGTACAAATATTTTATAAATATTAATGCATCTCTTATCTTAATTATAAATTTCAAATGATTAAGGTTCTGTATAAAAATGAGTCACTTTCTAACTATAACACAAGAGTGTGTGTTATGTGTAATGTACACAAAAAGCCACCATAATTTTCAATTTTATATTCTAAAAGTGTTATGACGTTCGGTTTTAAATTACGATTACCGTTTGGAAAATTGCGCATAGCCCGCCTTTACTCCTTTTTTTTGTGTCACAAATAGAACGTGATATCAGTTGATATCTCGTTTCGTGCCAAAAATTTTGTTGATATCTTTCGTGATATCACGAGTTGGTGGCAATGTTGCAATTTAGATAAATTTGAAAGCGGAACTTGTTTGAGATTTGTTTGAGTGACATCTTTAAACCGTCAGTAAAACTACCAGTTATGTACTAGTTGTCGAAAATCAAACGTCACCAATCATCAAGAACGCATTCACATGATTTTATGACTTATAAACCTCAGGAAAGCGTTCAAATTTTAGACTGCTTTTTAAATTTATTTTTTAATTTTCTATTCTTTTTTCTAAAAAAGAAAAGCCTTTGTAACCAAAGATTGCGAATCAACAATTACTAACTTTATACGAATTGTAAAACAAACTTGAAATAATTTCAAATTATATTTTCTAAATATAATCATTAGATGATAAAATAAAAAATCTAGACCAAGAAAAATAAAACGCCAATTAACCAAGTATGAAACAATGTACGAAACTTTCGCAAAATAAAAGAACTTAGAGCCTTAAATGTTTACATTTAGGAAAAAAAGCTATAAACGAATTAAAGTAAAGAACCACTTTTTGGCTTGACGCATTTTTTCTTTATAAATCTACAGTATTTAACATTTTATTATATTATCTACATCAAATATCAATTTTATTTTATATCGATATTTTATTTATTTTTTATTTATTTTTATTTATTTAATTTATATATATATATATATGTTGTACATGAAATTCGAATGGGCGGGCGTGAATTGAAATTGAATTACGTCAAATCAGATCGAAATTGATTTTGAGATGCATCAAATAAATTATCTTATTAGGTTAAATTATTAAAATCGATAATTTAAAATTTATAATACGGTAACAAATAAATTCACTAACCTATAATTCTATACTGTATTATTGTACTTTTTTTTTCATTGTGACATTTACTTTCGTATTCATATCCAAATTTTTTTTGCAACGATATTTATTAGTATCATGCAGTAATTACTTTTACGCTTGCACATACTGTTCGTAAGAATACCACTAGCATTTTGATTCTGTGCAGTTTTTTTAATTTAACAAATATTTAAGTTGTTGAAATATCTTTTAGTTCCGAACATTCTATTATATTTATTTAATGACTCCAATTCACTTGCATAATATTTAAATGTTTGATTATAGTTAAACTTATCTAAAATCTTGCGTAGGCGTATAGGCCAATTTGTAACAAATATGTACATACTGATTTTGTATTCTAATTTGTGCTAGCTGTATAGGTTTTTACAATTCTTTGCAATACTTAATATTTTGTTATTATTTGTTCTAATGGTTATAAAATATATAAAAAATGTTATAAAGAATTGATTTTTTTTTAACTTTGACAGTCTGTCATAAACTTTTATTAAGATTTTTGTACATAAGTTACATATATTTTTAAATTAAATTTTTTGATTCAACATCTTCTGGTTACTTCTATAAATGTTCAGAGATAGTCTGCTATACTGGTTAAAGATGTGCTTAAATTCAGAATTGTATTAGACTAATCAAAAAGATCATATGTAAATAATCTTATTTTACTAATATAAAATTTGTTATTGAGTTAAACTATGTTTTTTTGAATTTTTTCTTTCTGTTGGTTTTTTTTTATATTTTACATTTTTTTTTTAATTTTCTTATTCATTTTTTATATAATAAAGATTTCATATTATATTTTTATAAAAGTAATTTCATATAATGTTAATCATTACAATAATAAATTTTTTTATTTTTTTAAATAATCATTTTATGTCTTATAACAGTTTTACTATTTTTTCTTATATTAAATCTTTTATTATTCTATATTTTGTTTTAATTTTTTCTTTCATTTATGTGTTTTAAATTTTTTTTTTTTTTTTTTTTATAAGCAGTTATGTTAGTACTTTATTAGGTTTTTGGAATTACATTTGTAACTATATAAATATCTCTAACATCTAAGTTTAGCATTACCCAGCCACCTTAATGGTACCTAAGTGCAATCTGTTACATTACTTTAAACAGAAGTAAGCTGCTTGTCTGACTACTTAAAGTTCATAATAGAAAGGTCTTCTCTCTTCTATGACAAGTTCCAACATTGTCTTCATTACTTTCTTCTCAATTTGCTTTTTTTTTTCTCTTATTTCTTTTTTTTTCTCTTCTTTTTTTTTCTGATTTGCCATTTCTCATTTTCTTGATTCCTTCAGCTTTTCACCTTTTTTTCTTTTAATTTTATCTGTTATTCCAATTTTTTCTCTCATTCAATAATTTTTTCATATCATATTCTCTATACTTGTTCATAGAATGTATCTCAGGCCATTATTGCTACTGTACTTGCAAACTGCTATTTTGATCTTGTGTTTAATAGTTTTGCTAGTTTGTCTTGTGTTTCTTTTAGGATTAGGTCTTTTATTAGTGCTTCTCTTATTTTAATTTCTTTTGCTTCTGTTTTTTCAAAGAGTGCTGTATATAACACATGTGAAGGAATCTGAATTTTTTTTTCTTCTTTTAATTTCTTCTATACTGTTGCGATGGTTACTTTTTGAATTCTCTTCCAAAAATTTCTTTGTCCTTTGCATGATGCCAAGTGTGCTTGCATCTCATTTACTTTATTTCAGCACACTTGGCATTCTACTATTATATATATATCTGGCCTTCTTTTATTGAGTTCTTCTAAGATCGAAAGTTTATCTATTATACACTTAATAAATGCACTTCTTCTGGAGCTGCTTCTTCTTGTTGTATAGTGAATTCTTTCAATGTCTTTAGTCTTTTCCAAAAATAAGTTCAGTTATAAATTGTAATTTCTGCATCTGGTTCTAAACTTTTAACTTCTCTTGTTTCTTTTTACTCTGTTTCTAGCCTTGCATTTGTTACTAATTTACAAAGCAGTTTTGTTGGTATATCAGTTCTTCTATTTTCTTACTCTAGGCAGTATTCTATCTCTTTACAACTGACTTTTTCGGCTTATACTATTTTTCTACTTATTGTTTTCTTCTTTGCTAAACTATCAGCTCTATCATTCCATTTGTTTTTGCTATAACTTTTAACTTTAACTAAATCTATTTAAATGTTTTTTGTCTTAATAAGGTCTTTAATCTTCATTATCCATATTGCATTTTTCTTCTTAATAATCTTGGTTCTGTCTATTTGTTCTAAGCTTCTACTAATGTTTCTTATTGCAGCATTACTATCTGTATATATCTCTATTTGCTTCTTTTTAGATATTATTAGAATTGCTACCCAAATTGTTATCAACTCTACTACTGTTGATGTTTGTTATTTCTCTAGTCTAAATGCTAATTCTTCTTTTGGTCATTCTTGTATTTCATTTGTTTGGACCCATTCTATCCTCATATTATTTTTAGATATTAGCTCTTTACTATCTCTACCATTAGTTGCACTGTCAATATATATTATATATTTGTTCTTGTTTTTTATAATGTTTCTTTTTAGGACTTTTATTATTTCTTAGCTAATATTTCTTTTCAATTTTTGTTATTTAATAATTTCTATCTCTAGTTCTTCTATTATTATAAGACTCTTTAGCTTGCATTCAATTATTTTTGATCTGCTCATTTTTGTTTTGTCTATTATTTGGTCTATCACTATTTTAATTTGATTGCTGCCTTTTCTTATTAATCTATCTGGAATTATATAAATGTTTTTATTTAATTTTATTCATTGCTGACAACTGTTTTTTAGCTGTTCTTCTTTACTTATACATCCTTCATATCTGTTGATCTCAGTTGCTATTTCATTCTCTTTGTATTTCATCTACCAATGTTTAATTAACACTTTTTTCTTTTTCTTTTTAATTACCTTTTTGAACTGTCTGTAGTCTTATGTACTATATACTATTCATTCTTTTCTTCTTCTATCTTCTGATATATGCTTCTATTTGATTTTTATTGTCTGAGTATTTTGTCCACCCATTCTAAAACATCTTTGTACTACTTTATTCTCCAGGCTGCTGAGCACTTTTGATTCAATTGCTTTAAACTATTCTGCTTTCTTCTCTTTATTTCATTGGTTTTGATAGCTTTTTAGTTGCTGCCATGTGATTAGTTTTTCTCCCCTTATGTCAAGTAGTTGGTTTAGATATATTAGACCAGTTTTATTTACTCTAACTGCTCCTTTTTTCTACATTGTGCATCTATTAGTTCTTGTATTTTAGTACTATACCCAAACATTGTCTATAGTTCATTTTCTGTTCTAATATTTATTTTTAATTTTCTTGCTTTGAGTATTATAAGACATGCTAAGTTGTTCTTCAAATATGTTTTAATTTCTGATCACTCTTTTGTCTTTTACTACTAAGTCTGCTCTTTGACAGCCTTGTGTTATTCTTAGTTTTATTAACTATTCAAGACTGTCTTGTTTGTTCAGTCTTGCTACAAGGCCACTTACTTGCTTTATAGTTAACTTTTGTCACAATGTTTTACAGCTGCCAAGATCTTTGTGTTCTATTATGCAGTTTTCTACTATTCTTTGCAGACTGCTCTTTTGTTTTGCCAAACTTATTATTGGTTGATGTATTTCATTTAGGCTTCTATTTAACATATTTGTTAATTATAACATATAGCTTAGTTTGGGTATTATTACCATATTATTTATATATATAATCTGGCTCATTGTTATTTTTTTGTATCTTAAATCTCTTATAGTCTGGCTTACTATTTCTTTTGCCTTCTTTTTTATTTGTACTTTTTGCATTCTACTGTTTAACCATATTTTCAATAAGCAAACTATTTTATGTCTTGGTTCTTTTACTATCTTGCTTTTCTATATACTATTGCTCTTTCTTCTTTTCTAATTTTTGTATTCATTATTATTAATTTTGATTTTGATCTATTTATCTCTATATCATTCATTTCAAAGAACTCTTTAGTTATTTCTAGGATCTCTAATAGTTGTCTTTTACTGTTTGCAATCCATGTAGTATCATCTGTATATGCAATTGCTGCTTGACGAAATCTTTTAATATTGTTATATTGCATACCTTTTTGTATATATTGCTTAACTGTATATTCTAAACTTTCATCTTCTTAAATTCTTTCTAGTAATAAGTCATAAAAGAGACACTATATTAATGATAAGATTACTTTACCTTGATTTATTTCATCTTCTGCTGTTAATTCTTTTGTTAAGCCATAAGCTGTAATTATTCTCAATTGTCTTTTGTGAAACAGCTTCAAAATATATTTAATTGTTCTTTTGAATATTTTAACTCTTTGCAATACTAATTCAAGACTTTTGAGAAGAACTGAGTTGAATGCCTTTTTTATATCTTGTAACAGTATCCATACTTCTTTATCTTTTTCTTTCATTTTTTCTATTATCATATTTAAAATCTGTACTGGTTGCTCTGTTGAGTTTTCTAGAAGGCCTGCAAAATTTGGTCCTTTAAGTATTTTTCTTTCTATAAATACTTTGGTGAGCTTTTTTATTACCACCTTTGTTACAACTTTTCTGAATGTTTCAATTAGTGCTATCAGGCAAATGTTGTTTAAATTATATCCCCATTCTACATCTTTTGGTATTAGGTACACTTGTGCTATTTTCTATTTTGTTGAAATTTCTCCTATTTCTAAACATAAATCTGCGAAGCTTCTGAAGATTTTTTGTATTTTTATTCTTGCTTTCTTAATCAGTATATAACTTATACCTAAGATACCTGGAACTATTCCTGTTTTTAGCTCTTTTAATGTCTTTTTTCATTATTTTTTCTTGATTTTCTCTTTAAATTTCACATATCATTCTTCTCTAATGTTTTCTCTTGGTTTGTATATCTTTTTCTACTTTTCTGTCATTGTTTTTAGTTTAGTGTTTTTTTTCCTAAACTGTATTTTATAATGTTCTGCTATATTCATCTTGACCTCCTCTGACTTTGTTATTAAAAATGTATCCTCTTCTATTTGCTTGATAAGCCTATCAAGCATTATCTTTTTATATGACTTATTTAGAAGACTGGCAAGCATTTTTCCTTGATCTGTTTTAATTATTTCACATCTTTTGTCTACCTTCTCTTCTATCTGTCTTCTTTGTACTTGTTTTCAGTCTTTTTTTTTTTCTGTAAAAGCTTTTGCCATCCTTTTATATCTTTTATTCAAGGATTTGACCAATGCCCTTGTAATTTTGGTAGCTTTGCTTCTATTTTGTTGCCTAATGCTTTTAATTGTTTATTTGTCTTATTTCTTTCTTCTTCTGTTACTTCTTAGTCTTTTTTTGTCTTTGTATATTTGATTAATCTTTGTAGCTTTATGATATCTTTTTCTTGTTGTGTTTTCTGACTAGTTCTTTTATTTGCTATTGTGTTGTATATTCTTTTTTTAGGCAAGTGCTTATTTGCTGCAGTGATAATTGCTTCTTCTATTGTATCCCATATATCATTTATCTTGTTTATATGTTCCTTTATGTCTTGCACTTCTGTCTGAATATTTTTTAGACTTTCTTTGACTTCTAATTGCTTTTGCAACTCTTGCATATAATTTTTCCAATTTTTTGGTTTTGCCTAATTATATAAATATAGTGTTCTTAATTGTCCTTTTCTTTTAACCTCTGCTTTGCTATTTTTTCCTACCATATGCTTAATCCATATTTCTGTAGTTATTATTCTATGATCACTATCTGTAATTTTTTCTGTTTCCTCAATGTTTGCTTTTTGCAAGCCTGAGACCAGTTCTTCTAATATCCAAATATAATTAATTCTTGTTGCAGCTTCTTTGTTTGACCACATGTAATTTTGGCTTGTTGGATGCATATTTTTATATGTATCTATAAAGTTTTGTTTTTTCATCCAATTAAAGATTAGTAGTTTTTTAAAATTTTCTGGTTGTGTATGTTGTCTATCTAATATATTGTCTGCTGTATAATTAAAGTTACCTATAATCATAACTTGTGTTTGTCTTTTCTGTTTAGTAACCATTTCTACAATCTTTTGTTAAATGTTTTTTCCTATTGTCTTGTTATTTGGTAGTATATAAACTTCTATCACTACTAGCTTCAGTTGTTTGAAGTATAGTATAATCTCTATTATATATTTATTTATTTTCTTAACTGCATCCATGTGTTTTTCCCATTGTTCTTCTATTAGTATTTCTATACCTGATCCTTTTTTCTTATCTTCTGCTGCATTTGACCAGTACCCTATATAGTTCTTGCTTGTTGCATGTGTTAGGAACCTTCTTTCTCTTTTGGTAATATTTGTTTCTATAATTCCTAATATTGCAATTTCTTCTTCTTTTGCCCAGCCAAGCAGATTTTCTAATTTCCAACCTTTGGTCTTAAGTCAGTTAATGTTGTGGCATGCTAGCTTTATCTCTTTTTTTCCTTCTTTTCATTTCTCTTTTAGTAGTTTCTATCTTGTTTTTATACCTTTAACTTTTTCCTTTTCTGCTCTGTATCCTTCTTCTTGACAAGGAGATCTGGTTTCTCTTTCCTCTTTGAAAACCCTTCTTTTATTTTACAGAAATACTTCAATTTCCTTGTTTATATTCATTGATTCAATTGTGACACCCTTAGGAGCATTTAGGTTGGTTTATCCTATTATTTTCTCTGTCTTCTTCTAGTTTTTCTAATCTTTCTAGTATTCATTCTAAGATATTTTCAATATGTGAAGTTTTTTTTTGTGTCTAAGATTGGATTTTCTTTTCTTTTTTATCTTCTTCTGCTTCTGGTTTTTGATTATTGAGTTTTCTCTATAATGCTTTCTATTTCTGTCATCATTTTTGTTCTTGTTATTTCTTTGTTTAATTTCTTTTTTTCAATTATTTCTATATATTTCTTTATTAGAGCTTTTACTATTACAACCTTTTCTTTTGTAACTTGTAATATTACTTTTTTTTCACTTTTTTCTTTCTTTTTAATATAATATAACCAAAATAATAAGTGATTATTAAATCTTATTGGCTTTGTTTGTGCCACACTCATTTCTTCCTCTGTTGCAATTGTTATTGTTGCAGATCTTCTCTGATTTTCATTTCTGTTGAATAGAATATATACTGATTTTGCTTCTTTTTTCTTCAAGCATCATAATAATAATACTTCTGATGCATCACTTGGTAGTTTTAATGTTTTTGCTATGAACTGGTTCTATAAGTTGCATTGGTTGAAGTTTTCTTCTCCTATGGTTACTCTTACTAGCCTATGTATGCCAATTGGTAAGGACCATGGTATGGTTTCTTCTTTTATATTTTTTGCTCTAACTACCATTAAAGCTTTATATTTAGATGTTTTAATGCTTTTTATTTGAGTTTCTTTAAGATTTCTACATATGTATTCTACTTTTTCTGCATTGATGTTTGTTGGTAGATCTCATATTGTTAGGTATATATATGATTCTGACTCATCTTCTGCTGGATATATGTTTTTATCATCTTTTTTTCTACCAATCTTCTTGTCTTCTTTGGGTTTATTCTTGTTTTTTCCATTGTTGTTTATTGTTTGGTAGCTTGGTTTCTTTTTTTGGCTTTTTGTTTTTTCTGAGATGAGTTTTAGCCAATCTTCTTCTTTTTCTTTGATTCTATCTATTGCTACATCTCTACTAAATTCACAGTTAAAATCTATCTCAATCCAGCTGTTTCTATTTTTAAAGACTTCTTTAATCGTTTTGATGTAATGATTGCTATGTAGGATTCATTGTGTATATTTTAATCTTTCATTTTTATTTGCACCTGATATTGCATATGTTGGCATATTCACTTTGAATGATCTGCTTTTGTCACATATCTGATTTGTTGGGAACCATTGGCTATATTCTATTGTGTCTACTAGTATAGGTATTTTATTATTTTTTTTAGTTGACTTTATACTCTCTTGATCTTGATCTACTGTTTTGGCTCTTTTTATTTGCTATGAGAAATCTGCTGCACTTTCTTGGCTCTTTTTAGCTTTCTTATCTCTTGTGTTATTTTTGTTTACACTTGCTGTTATTGCTAACTTTTTAATCTCTTCATTTAGATATTTTACTAGTTCTCAGTATAATAATGTTGATATGCTAAGATCTTGCATTTGGCTAATAACTACATTTAAATTTGTGTTGTCTTCTTCGTTGCTATTAATTTCATATTGTTGTCTCTTTTTTTTAAAATAAACTATATTCATGTTCTCAGTATTTTTATCTTTTCTATTTCTTCTATTTTTGCTTCCTCTTTTAGTATTTCTTCACTCTTTATATTCAATAAGTAATTAAATGATTTCAGGTTTTAATCTACTGCTAGAAGCTTATCTGCCTATTCTTCTATTGTGCTTCTCATTACTGAAAAGGTTTCTGCTTTTTTAAATGCTTCAAGTACTTGCCCATAAAGAAGTATATTACATATTATGATGTTTTTTGGATTATAGATTGCAAGATCTTTTGCTATATACTCTAAGTTACTTGGATTATCTATTCACTTCGATAAAATTTTATCTAATATTCTGCTGTCTATGTATCTTCTATTTCTATCACCAAAACCTCTTATATATTGAATTAGTTCTGTGTTATCTGGAAGGCCTAGCCTGCACTGTACTTCTATTTTTATATTAGTTTGTTGTTTATTTATTTGCTTAGTGCATGTAAAAATTTCTATCTGTTATTTCCTAATTAGGATAATATCATTGTACATGTAATATGTTATATTGTTGTTTTGTTGTCAACTAATTATATGTTCCAACTGATTGTTTCAGGATCTAGAGTAATTTTCCACTTTTCCAAAAAACAATAAAGGATTTTTATAAAACTTTTACACCAAGTTTAAACTAATTAAAACTTTGTTAAAGAGAGCTATATCTATTTTGTTGTGTTGCTGAAAAGCTTGTATTTCTTTGTGCTAGAACTTTTTTTTAGAAGCTTTGTATAGGTTATTTATCCTATTCTGTTCTATATTTATATATTGATTTTGTTTATTAAAATTTTGTTGAAAATTTGTTTTCTTGCTGTTGTTGCTATTGCTTTAGTTTATTTCTTGTTTCCAACTTGGTTAATTGTATTTTTATGATCTTCTATTTTTTCTCTTAGTGCTTTAAATGCTGTTTGCTTATGTATTTTGATGTTATTTGTGATTTTTTTTTTTAAATATTAAGGTGAGTACTTGCGACTCAGGATTTTATTGATAGTATATTCAGCTAATAGTTGCATT
>CAJVQA010006053.1:0-15358 GCA_910591915.1 Cetraspora pellucida
TCTTCAAGCACAGTTTTGACAGTGGTTTTCCTGTTAGTCTTGATTTTTGTTTCTGCAAGTTTTGTGTTTTGGTGATTAGCAGAAAGAGTTGTCTAGATTTAATGTTCAGATATGATTCAATGCTTGATTACAAAGTTAAATATAGTTTGATTTTTTGATTATAAGACTGATTATAATATGTTTTAATTTAATATTCAAATATGATTTAATGCTTGATTATGAAGTTAAATATGGTTTGATTTTAAATTCAGATATGATTCAATACTAAATTATAAAATTAAATGTGGTTCACTTTTTTGATTATAAAACTAATTATAATACACTTTAATTTAATATTCAAATATTATTTAATACTTGATTATGAAGTTGAATGTGATTCAATTTTTTGATTATAAGACTAATTATAATATGCTTTAATTTAATATTCAAATATTATTCAATGCTTAATTATGAAGTCAAATGTAGTTCACTTTTTTGATTATAAAATTGATTATAATGTACTTTAATTTAATATTCAGATATGATTTATAAAACAAATATGATTTAATTTTTTGATTATATGACTAATTATAATGCACTTTAATTTAATATTCAGATTTGATTTAATACTTAATTATGAAATTGAATATGGGGTGTAGTGACCTAGTGAAGTGGTCAGGTTGTTAACCCTCCAAGTAGTAGATTGAGTATTCAAATCCCATCAATAATGAAAATTTGGATATTCATCTATGTAATATTCATACTATGGCTATACATGCTACTAAAACTATAAATGTTTAAAATTCCACTCAAATCCAAATCTTATATGGAAAAATTCCAAATTCCATTCTGGAAAAACCTTATTTGAGCTGTTATAATCCCAAACTCTGGCAAAATTTCAAATTTTAGTAGAATACCAAATCATATTCTAAATTCCAAATTCTATTACAAATTCCAAATTCCATTCCAAATCCCAAATTCCAAATCCCATTCCAAGTCACAAATCCCAAATTCCATCCAAAGTTCCAAGTTCCAAATTTCAAATCCCATCCAAAATTCTAAATTCCATATCAGGTCTCAAGTTCCAAATCCCAAATTTCTTAAATTATATGTATAATATACAAAAAATAAAATCTATGTTTACTAAAAAACTGAAATTCCACTATTAGCTGTTTTGGTTTTAAATGCTAAAAATTTAATGTAGGCATTGCCAAAATCACTTCTAACAAAAGTTGATGGAATACTTGATCTCAAACTTTTGTACAAAAGTTATGCTTCTAAAAAAAAAAGTTTTAGATAACCTTAATAGTAAAAAAAATCTGATATGTCTAATTCGAATTTAAAAATTTACAGTTTTTTCAATTAAAAATTTCATTGCATATCATAAAAAAGATATTTATGTAATAAGAAATGGTCAAAAAAAGCAATGAATAATGCATTCTATATCTCGGTTAATGCATCATGTTAATTTAATTTTGATTATCTCGGTTCATTGTAGATGTTGGATGAATTTGGTCATATTGTCTTCCAATTTTTGATCTGCAAAAATAACATAGCTCCAATAAGCAAATTGCTAATTAAATTCTACGTGGGTAGCCTAAAATTTATAGGACAGGAGTCAGCAACGGCTATATTCCTAAAAGTAAGGCTCTAAAATCTTTTACTTCATTCCTCTTCACTCAAACCTAATTATCATAATTTGGTAGGGTTCAGTAAATTAATTAAAGATTATCTTATGTTACTATAAAATCAAAGTAATACCAATATCAGTTTGATTTATTAAATAGATTTGAAAGGCCAAGAATTATATCTTAATTAAATATATACAATTTATAATTACTTAGTCTTGAATTCTGTAGTTAAGAACTGGTTATGTATCTGTATTTTTGTAACAAAATAAATTGATTACGAATATAAAACAAAATGTATAACTTTATTAAATATATTCACAAATTTAAAGGCAACCTAAAATTTAAGGACTGGTAGTCAAGGCTCTAACTATAAACATTTCTATTTTACAAGTTATGATCTTAATACTTAAATAGATTTTGAATCAACTTTAGGTTGATTCAAAATTTCCTAACCGCCTAAAATTTTATTTCATTCAGAATTCACTTAAGTGGATTCAGATTTAGTGAGTTTCTATTTAGATGTATAATGATAAATAATTGCATTATAATGATACTAAAAAAAAAACATTCGCCAAAAAAAATCTAAGAATAATATCAATACAAAGATTTGAATTCAAAGTTGTTAGATCTAAGAACCAATTTTAATAAACACAAAATGAACCTAAGGTATACTTGCTGGCAAAATTCCAAGCCCAAAAAATATAATTACCCTTTACAAAAAACCAATTCAAATAAAGATTATTAATAAAGTTTTTGAGAAATTAGTTTGACCATAATTTGGGACTTGGGCATCAAGTATACCTAAGGGTACCATTTCCAGTCCAGAGAAAGTTTTCCTACTGTTTTATAAAAGCTGGCGTGACAGTGAATTCTTAATTCAATCAACATTAATCAGAATTTTGCTTCTTTATCATGACAATTACATTCTAAATGCTTACAAATAGCAGTGGCTTTTTTGATCAGATGATAAAGGTCTTCAGGAATCTCGGGTGCTAGATCTTAAAAAATAAATAATATCATTAGTACAATTGTTCAGTAGTTCAACAAATAGAGCAAGTAGTTTTTTTTTTTTTTTTTAAAGTAAAGCAATTGCTACCATAAGACTTTAAGATTCTAAGAATTTTATTTACTGTAATGTTTTTAACTAGCTTAATATTATACAAATTCTGAAGGTATATGCTAATTTCTGAGGGTGTAAGACCTTTTTTGCAAGTTTGAATATTTGTTTACAGATGTCTTAAGGTGTAATCCTCATCCACAGCAACATATGTTGGTATGAAGAAATGGCATTGATAGTACTTTTATTAGGAACGTGTATAAGGTCTATTTTATCTTAATTGCTTCTGTCTAAAAAAAAAAAAAATGTTATAAGCTATTGCTTTCTCTTAAAAAAGAGCTATGATTAGGAGAAAACATTAGGTTTCTCAATATGCATATATAAATTGTGCTTATAATTCATAAATCACATTATGTGGCACAATTCGTAGAATTCTTACCTATTCAATAGAACTGTACTTACCAAGAATTTCATCAGAAATCTTAGCTTATAATTAAAGCAGTGTTTTTTCACATATTATATAATTTTCAAAAATCGTGATGATAAAACTATTTTCGGACGAAAAATTATTTGCAGTTCTTAAGAAAGTAATGTGAATTATTTTTACTAGAATAAACTTTGATAAATAAATAAATAAACTAAAATAAAGTAAGATAAAGTAAACTAAAATAAAAATAAAATAAAATATTGCACACCTAATAATGGTACTAATAAAGTCATTATAATATTAATTAACCAAAACCATACAACTTTCTTTTTTTTAAAAAAAAAAAAACCAAAGAATTGACTGATTCTCTGGATCAGATATAAACTATTTATTAATCTAAATCATTAAAGTAGATCGTTTACATCAAAATCTTTGTTTCCATGTACAATTTCTTCAGTTGCACCTGAAGACTCACTATGTTCTAACTTGGACAATAAATTTATAAAATTTTCAACCTTCAAATTTGTCGAATTTTTACCAGCTATATCATCTGGCCCTTCCAAAAGATTTTTCTCTTCTATCAGTTCATTTGTAAGTTCTTCCAAAACAGAAAAGAAATCTTTCTCGCTAAATAAATTAGTGCCATCTTTATAGAATTTGTAATTTTGTTGAAAATCGATAAGAAATCTTTTTGCCAAAGATTGAGATTTATGTAATTAAGCTTTGACTTGACATTCTCAACTAAAAATGAATACATTTGGGCTATAATCTCTAGGCACTCAATACTTAATCTAAAATAGCATTAAATAGCATTTATAGTTAGTCGTTTAAAGTCATGATAAGATGAAAACGAAATTTAAACAGTTTTGAAATTTCTTAGTTAAATTTAAAAATAGGTTTTTATATTATTGAATAGCAAAAGAAAGATAAATTTTAAAAAATATTATTTAATATATATTTAACTGATCAATCAAATCAATGTGTTAATCAGTATAGATTATATAAGCATTATTCTAACTCAAAATACTAATTTAACAAGAAGTTTTGCTTACAATATAAAACTAAAAAATAAATTTACCTAGTTTGTCTCTTTCCAAAATACCATTCTAGTATACTAAAGATATGCTCACAGGCAGCATTATGAGGGGAAATAGAATGTATTTTTAGAGCAAGTTTTTTAATATGATCTTCATTTCTTTTAAGATCTATAGACATCTACCAATTGGTAATTATGTCAGTGGATGCAATAAATTTATCATCAAAGAGGTACTCTTGGTTTTTATATAAACTCATTTGAGTTTTTAGAAGATCTGCACTTGTTCGACCACTACTGAATTTCTTCCATATTTCTAATGCTTTCTTAAGAATATGATTTTTGTATATACTGGGTTCAAGAAAGTCACCTATATAAAAAAAAAAAAATTAAAATAAAATAAAAGCATGTATTTTAAAATATACCAAATATATATAAAATTAGGTACTGCAGTAAGCAGGGTGTAAAAAAAATGATAAAAGATATAAATCCATATTAAATTCTTTCTACTACTTATTATAAATAGCAATACAATCATGTCGGAACTGATTATTATATAAAACAAATATTTCTTGAATTGCAATTGCCATTTTGACTAGTTCAATAAATACATCTGCCAATAAGGTAGTTCGAAACTCTACATCCATCACAGTGCATTTTACCAGCCTGAGAATATTCCACAATTGCTCTATGTCAATCCAAAATTGACGATCATTAATTAAATTTTTTACATCACTTGCATGATCAAAAATTTGAGGTTCTTGGTCTAAAACCTATTGGAAGTAAATTATTTTAGTATAAAAAATATATTTAAAAATATTATGAATTTACCTAAAAGAATGCTCAAGGCATTGTTTTGAATATAAATACATATATTGTACATTAATTTAATATTTGCATCAGTTTAAATTCAGATTAAAATAATTATAACATTATCCTAACTCTAACATAGACTTTCACCCCAACCCTAATAAAGCTTAGTATTTAATTTAATCTGATACAAATTCTAATTGTAATGCGTAATATATATATATATCAAGAATTTTAATTGCAATAATACTGATTTAATGTTTGTTTCATTGCATAAAACAGAATTGCAAGAATCTCATACCATTGACTACTGAGTTTTAGTGCTTGACTTTAAATTTCCACCAACAGTGAAGGAACTTATGATTTCTTCTCTAAGGATGGCACCAGCAGTATAAAAATTTCTAAAAAAACTTACAATTGCTTGACAATTAGAAAGGACCTTTCATGCATGAGATAAACGACAAATACTACTAGAGATTAATTGTATATGATGTACAATACATTTAATAGGTAAAATATATGAATATTTCACTGTAATCTGTCATTTTGCTGCCATCATGGCTAATTCTGCATCAGAAACTATTGCAACAAATTTTTCAGATCCAACTTTTTCTAGTACTTCTAACATTTTTTCTGCATTAAAGTTTGCTGTATGTGAGAATGATGAAAAATCACGTAAGGCATATACATATTGTTTTTTCATCTGTCATTATCACAAAGGAATATATGCTATATTTCATCGGACTACACTAGCTGTTTATACACAATATAAGATTTTTAGATTTCGATAGCTCTTTTTCTATTTTTAGTATAACATTTGCTGCTTCTACATTCAAGATTAATGTTGCCAATGTAGTTCGCTTAGACAAGCTATATTCAGGATTTAATATTTTGGTAAAATCTTCGAAATAAGGAGAATCGAAGCCTAAAAATAAAATGCCAGAGCATACAATCTATTTAATTAATGCTTTATTGGCTCTTGATTCTTTGAATTTATCAATGGCCTCCTTGGTGTCATAGTAGGCATCTAGAGATAAAATATGATAATCTAATTTTCTTTTTTTTAAAGCGGATGTAGACACATTCTCATTTTGGATCTGTCGAAGTACTTTAATTCATGTTTCTTGTGGTACTTTCCCTTTACATTTTATAGCAAGGTAGGCTCTCATTTCCTAAGCTCTTCCACGAACCCATGACACAGCACAATATCTACAACATGCTCCTTTATGTTTTCCTCTTCCATAGTTTATGATGTCATATTCATTCCAAATATCTTCTTGGGGTCGACTCCCACCAATTGATGATTATGTTGTTTTTGTTCACACAGACTCTGTCTCGCTAATTAAAGAAGGTTGTATAGATTCTGTCTTACTAACTAAAAAAGAACAACCTGAAGTTTCATTGATATTATCTTCGTTATATATAGAGTTTTCTATTACTGTAAAAAAAAAATGTTTTTTTTTGTTTTAAGAAAAAAAAAAAAATTATGTATACTAATTTATATATATATATATATATATTTTGAAGAAAAAAAGTGAGAAAATATATACTAATAAACTTTTTTTTTAAAAAAAAATTGAACCATCTACAAAAAACAGCTTACTAGTGCACTTGCTTATTAGAAACACAAAGGTTAGAAAAACTTTAAGAAAAAGCTATACATTATTTTATTATAAATAAGCAAACCTTTTATTTTAAAAATCAATGTTTTTTAACGTTATTATTTGACTTACTCAATCATAACAAATTTGTCGTAAAATAAAAGAAAGACTGATTAGATAAGAACAAGCCAATTTATTATATAATAACAAACTAGTACATTATTGTTAATAGCTTATCAGTATAATCAAAAGTATTGTGCATGTTTTATCACTTTTTTAGATTATCCAACTATCTAAATTGTAGTTTAAGAAATATCGCACTTGTATCTTGCATTGTATTATCATAATACAGCACTGATAAATGATAAAAATAATACTGTACCATGCTACATATGGTTTTTTTTCAAGATATTCAAATAATACCCTCTGGAGTACTGTGTGAAGAGGAGGCACTCTGAAGAGAACGAATTAATCATAATACAAAATTATTGATTTGGATCATAAACATAATAAATTTTACTTGATTAGTATCAGGTAGCGATATAAACCCCAAAGGTTTTTTTTACTAGATTCAACAATTGTAATTTAAACTTGTATAGAGTGCGAATCACAAAATAAATAAATTTGATATTGCCTAGTGATGCAGAGAAATTACCTGCATCATGTTAATTTTGTAAAATTGATTCTTTATATTAGAGTTTGGTATGCAAAAAGAAATAAACACAGGTTTGGATTTCAAATTGAGTTTGAAATGTCAATTCCTAAACTCAAATTAGATAAAAGTCCAAAACTGTCCTATTCGAGTTGGTTTATATTACTAGTATTGGGATATCTGAAAATGCTATATAGAATTTACCATTGAATAGTATCCTAATATTATCGATGCAAACCAAACTTGATAGTTTGGAATTTAGTAGAATCCCAAAGATTTTTTACTAGTTTCAACAACTGTGTCATGACTGTATTATAATTCAAACTTATGCATCACTGACTAGAGCACGAATCATAAGATAATCAAGTATTGTCTAGTGATGCAGAGAAATTATTTTCACAATTGTGAAAATAATTTTCTTGCACTATCATGTCTCTAAAGTTTGAGACATGCAAGAAGAAATGTACACAAGTTTGGGTTTCAAATTGGGTTTGACATCACGACAATGGCTGATATCTAAACCCAAATTAGGTAAAAGTCAATACTGCTTATATGGGTTTTGTTTGTACATATTGATACCTGATACTACTTTAAAAGGATACTTTTTATAGAATATACTATATACAGTGCTATACAATATTTGGGATTTGGAATTTGGGATAAAATTAGAATCTTGGAATTTGAGATGGAATTTGGGATTTGAGATTTGGAACTTTGGATGGAATTTGGGATTTGGGATAGGATTTGGGATTTGGGATTTGGAATAGGATCTGGAATTTGTAACTTGGAATTTGGAATTTGAGATGGGATTTGGGATTTAAAACATGGGATTTGAGATGTAATTTGGGATTGAATTATAATTTGGGATTTGGTTAAAACTTAAAATTTAGGATTTGAAATTGGAATTTGTCCAGATTTGCTATTTGGAATTTTCAAATATAGTTGGGCAATCCCATTTGTCTGGGTTTGTCTATAGACAAATATTAAATCCTATAAGTTTGTCTAGCATGTATAACTATGACAACTGTTACTAATGATTGAGTTAGGATACCTGTAATGGTGGTCGCACCAGCATGACTGGCAGGTCATAGGGCATCTGTATAAGTATAGCATTACACAGAGGAATGCAAACTGACAAATCAGGTGGTGCAAACACTAGATAAGTTCTTGTAGCTGTGTAAATCCATTGAAATTAGATAACAAGAAGTTCATTTGGGAAGACCTGAGTAAAGAGGTAGCTGGATCTTCGATGGCCCTACTGTAAAGGCTAGCCTGGAGAAACAGATACTAAGGTCGTAGTACCTGGTCATAGTAGCTGGACAGGCAAGAACTTCTGGATTGAATAGCTCAAAGATACTACTAATCAGGCTGTTAGAATGAACCAGAGGAAAAGGATATTAGGCCGACCTAATATACTAATGAACTGGTCATAGTTTTATACAAGCTATCTGGATTGGGAGTTTGGTAAAAAAGCTGAACAAAAGACAGAGGTATACTAAAGTACTCAGGTTATACTATGAAGTAAATACTGGGGTCTAAGTAAACTTTACAAAAGCATAGCAGTTTAATGGTTAGCCCTGATCACAAGTGTTGGTTCTGCTATAGCGATACCTAGGTTAGCTGTAAAAATGGGTACAGAAGGCTCTAAGAGGTTTACTTCAAGGATAAATTAGTCTTAAGGTTGAGAATAATAATCTGGTATATCTGAGATGACCAGTAATGTTAATACAGATTACAGGTTCAGAGGGTTTAAAGTGGAACATTCAAGCAGAGGTGTTAGGTATGGCAATTGGTGAGGAACCTTTGGGCGGACTTCTTAAATAGGTAATATAGAAAAGTTACATATGTAGCCAATTGTATGCTCTCCTGTAGTAGTTTATTGAACTACAATACTGATAAGTGATTAATAAAAGTCAAAAGACCAAAGAGGTTATCTTAATAAAAAAAAAAAAAAAAAATGAAATTGAATATGAGAGATGTGATGACCTAGTAAAGTGATTAGATTGTCAACCTCCAAGTAGTAAATTAGATGTTCAAATTTCATTAACAGTGAAAATTTGAATAATCATCTATGTAATATTTATATTATAGCAACTGTTATTAATGATTGGATTAGGATACCTGTAATAGTGATTGCACCATCATGACTAACAGGTTATAGGGCATCTGTGCAATGTTGGAGTTATACAGAGAAATACAAACTGACAAATCAGACAGTGCAAACACTAGATAAGTTCTTGTGGCTATGTAAATCTGTTGAAATTGGGTAACAAGAAGTCTATTTGAAAAAACCTAAGTAAAGAGGTAGCTAGATCTTTGACAGCCCTACTGTAAAAGCTAACTTAAAGAAACAGATACTAAGGTCTAGTACCTGGTCATAGTAGCTAGATAGGCAAGAACCTCTGAGTTGAAAGTCTTAAAAGTACCATCAATTAGACCACTAGAACAAACTAGAAGAAAAAGATATCAGGCTGATCCTATATACTGATGAACTGATCATAGTTCTACATGAGCTATCTGAATTGAGAGTTTGGTAAAAAAACAGAGGTATACTAAAGTACTAGAGTTATATTGTAAAGTAGATGCTGAGGTCTAAGTAAACTCTACAAAAACATAGCAGTTTAATCATCAGCCCTAATTACAAGTATTGGTTCTGCTATAGTGATACTTAGGTCAGCTGTAAAAATAGGTACAAAAAACTCTAAGAGGTTTATCTCGAAGATAAATTAGTTCTAAGGTTGAGATGATAATCTGAGCATCTGGATATAACCTAGTGAGTTAATACAGATTACAGGTTTAGAAGGTTTAAAGTAGAAAATTCAAGCAGAAGTATTAGGTATAGCAATTGATAAAGAACCTTCAGACAGACTCCTTAAATAGGTAATATAGAAAAGTTACATGTGTAGCCAATTGTATACTCTCCTGTAGTGGTTCATTAAACTATAATACCAATAAGTAATTAATAAAAGTCAAATAACCAAAGAGGTCACCTTAATACTAAAAAAAAAAAAAAATTTGAAATCAAATATGATTTGATTTTACATTCAGATATAATTTAATATTTATATAAAGTTAAATATAGTTTAATTTTTTGATTATAAAACTGATTATAATGTACTTTAATTTAATATTCAATAGGCCTCCACATGGGCCAAGTAGGCCCATAGGTACCTACAGATAGTACTATAAAGACCAGACTAGGGCACTAATTTCTAAGTTCTAGAGTAAGAGTAAGGGCTTAAATATAAGGCCTTTACACAAACAGGTAGTGCTAGGGTATTACCTGTTACCCTACTTCAGGTATCTATTAGTTATATAGATATTATATTCATATGAAGTTCTAAGCTCTGTTTATTAAGACTTCAGACTACATAATAATAAATTAATTTTATTTTATAATATATATGTACTATATTAATTCTAAACCCCAATATATGTATGTACATATGTACAAGCTAGGTTAGTAACCACATCATTTCAGAATTAAAGTTTGTTTATACTTTATATAGGTAGTAAGTTTTACAATACAGAAAATCCAAATCTCTCTATATATAGAAGTATACATAACAATAACATCAAGAATAAAATGTTAGGATAGTTTGTCAAATAAGTAAATTATATGTATCACTAATATTTATCTTTTTTAATAATTTTTTCTTGGCAGAACAATAAATTTTTTTTATTTTAATGTACTGTATTTATATTAGTTAGATGATTTAAATCGCAGATAAATTTTATAAGAGCCATACTGCTATAATTATTAAGAAAAGATCAATTTTTATACAAAAAAAAAATCTTTTAAAAAATTTATATAATATCTATATATATAAAGCTTTATTTGCTTAGTTAATAGACTACCAGAATAAAATGTCTGCACATATGTATGAGTATATGTAGTGAAACTGAAATAAGCTGTTAATAATACAAATTTAGTGGTTTTGGATCAAAATCCTGATAACCAGAATTCTGACAAGATCAAATTCTGACAGGATTGGCTCAATGTTGGCTGGAACTTCGACTTTATTAGGATTCTTATTTTTGAAATTTTAACCCAAACCCAAATTTAGCCTATCTCCAATTTCTAATTTAATTAAGGTTTTAGATTTCCTGTACATATCAGTTCAGTTTTCACTCTTAATAGCAATTTATTTAGTATACACATAAATACTTTTATGCAAATAAATTAAGAATTCTTAAGATAAGCCAAAATTATTGTATCATTCATATGTTTACTAAGATTTTGAATAAACAATTACCATATTTTCATAAAATAACAGGCATGCACATAAGTTTTAAAAAATAATTTAATATAACAGACAGGTTTGAGAAAATTTATTTTTGTTTCAAAGAATACTTAATGCATGTATTCTGTATAATATGCATATACTCAGAATATTATGCAGATAGCATTATTTTCTGAGAATATGATAAGTTTTATCATTATTGAGAATAATAAGTTTTACTTATCTCAATGAATTATCCTATACTGAGATGCAGATTCTAAAGTTTCTTTATCATAAGAACATAAATTGAAATTATAAACATCTGCAACATGCTACAAATATAAATAGACTTTAAAAGTTTTAGATTTATTGTATGAATTAGCATTCTTTTTTATTGGTTTGATCAATTTACTATAACTAATAAAAATCTATTAACGAATTTATTAATGAATTCGCTAATAAATATAAAACTTACTAAGCACTTGCTACTAATTCATCATTAATTTTTTTAAAAAAATTCTATTGTTAAATAAAATTTCTCTAAAAAAAAAAGTTATAATATGAATAATTATGACAATAATGAAGCCAATACAGATAACTATGACTATAATGAAGATAATACAATAAGTCTTGATGACTCCACTTCTGCAATAGTTAGATCAGATACATCAGAATCAATTATTACTAATCTGACTAATTTATAAAAATATATATCTTCTGTCTGAGAGCATTATTTTTTAATAACAAATGAACAAAAAGCTATATATAATTACTGTAAAAGCAAACTTAGTCATAAAAAAGGTATCAGAACATCTCATCTTCAATGTCATCTCAAATTATGTAAAAAGTATCATGCATTTAATAGGGATTCATCAAATTCAACAAATCTATCAAATGGTTAAACACAATTAGATTTTAGTACATTTATTACACAACTATCAAAAACTTATATTGTAAAAATATAGTTGATATAATAATTAAAAATGAACTAAGTTTTCAGTTTATGAAAAATCAAGGATTTCAAAAATTTTTCAATAGAGTATTGCCTAATTTTACTATTAGTGCTGATATAGTAAAGCAAGATATTATGAAAGTTTATGATAAAAAAAAAGCTTTTATTAAAAAAGGTCTTTAAAATGTAGATAGTAAAATCTCTTTAACTTGTAATATTTGGACCTCAGTTCAGCAACTTGGATATTTGGCAATTACAGTGCATTTTATTAATAAAAACTAGAATCTTGTTTTTGTTTTACTATCATTTAAACTGATTCTGTTTTCTCATTCTAGAGTTAATATTGCTAATTGTATTAAAGTTGAAATGGATGAGCATTTAATTACTAATAAGATATAAATATCAAGTCATTATATAGTAATAATCATAATTAGCCAATTATATATTTTTTTAATATGATATAATAGAGTAATTTATAATTAATTAATTCTGACTTATTTTAATAAAATTTTTATTATTTATATCATAGCTACAAACTATTATGCTTAATAATGCAAGCTCGAATAATGTTGCAATTCATGAATTAGTTGATTATTTCTCTCAAGATTCATTATTAATATTAATGAAAAACTTTTTTATAACTACTGTTTTGCTCATATTTGAAACCTTATTGTGAAAAATAGTTTAAAAAAAATTTTAAGAGCAATTAACAAGGTAATTATATATTATCTAGTTTCTATTTAATAATTTTTTAATTATCTATTTAATTTTTTTTAGATTCACAACTGTGTTAAAGCAATACACTCAACTTCAAGATGATGTCAAGCATATTTAGATATCTGTGAATATGAATCTGAAAATCCTATTATCCTATCATTAGATTTGATACCTGTTAAAATTCTATCTTTACAATATTACAATTAGCAATAAAAATGAAGACTATGATTATTCGAATGGAAGATCATGATCAAACTTTCCCTGATATACCTGAGAAAAATGAATAAATAAAAGCAGATAATATTTGTACTATCTTAAAACCATTTTATGATTATATGTTATTTATATATTTATTTAATAAATTTATACTAAGTAAATATATATTATTAGATTTGTTTAAAGAATTTTTTTTTAAAAAAAAAACAGATACCCTAAAAGCATCAGCATACTTCTATTCAACTCTCAACAATATCTTCACTTCTATTTTGAATATTCATACTTATCTTTTCAATATGAGATATTATGATGATAACTTTATTCATAATATTTCTGAACCTATAATAAAAAAGTTTAATAAATATTGGGACAATAGTAATTTTTTATATATTATTGCATGTATACTTGACTCTTATTATAAGTTACAATTTATTTTATTCTTTTATCATAAAAAAAAAATATTAGAATCAAATAAACTTAATGAAAAAATACAAGATATTAAAAAAAGTATATATTTATTAATTTAATTATTTATAACTTTATACTATTAACTTTATTTATAATTTAATATTTAGATTCAAAACTATATATTTTCAAACTTACTACTCTTCATTAGCAATTAATTGTTCAACTAGTTATGAAGCTATTAGTATTAAAGATGATACATTAATACTCAAAGATTATATTAATAATTTTTTTGAATATACAATAAAAAGCTCTTAATCTAGTAAAGATAATATGCTTTATGAAGTTAATCAATATTTATTTATTTATTTTTTTTCTCTTTGGCAGCCTTGTTGTTAACCTTTATTAAGATTTGTATTTACAAATTTGTACATACTTTGACCTAATTTACTGGTTCAACATCTTCCGACTGCTTCAATAAGTGCCCAGAGGCAGTTTGCCATACCAGTTAGGGTAATAACTGGATTCAGAGGCTGTATCAGACTAGCCTAAAAGATTATATAAAAATGGTCTTATTTTATTTTCTATATAACTTTTAATTGAACTAAACCATGTTTCTTTTATCTTAGTGTTTTTTATCTCTTTTAACTCCTTAATCTCTCTAGCAGCTTGGTTTCTTTCTACTCTAATTGGGTTCTCTATTTGACTATGCATCTCTTTACCAGGTAATTTCATCTTTCTTTCTGATTTTCTTTGCTTTAATGACTAGTTGATGTTCATCAGCTTTTCCTATTCAATAGTAGATTCACACCTTCTTTTCTATATGTTTTTGTAGAACTCATTTCATGCTATATTGGTTACCATATCTAAAAAATCTTTTGTTCCTTAAGCGGCTTTAGTAAAGTTTATATTTGTTCAATTGTCTTTTCTTGGACTAGACATTTGATTATTCTTATTCTTGTTTCTTCTTTTACTTGCTTGTTTACTCACCAAAAAATTTCTTTAAATTGCTTTTTGCTTGTAATAACTTGTGTTTCACTTAAGATTTTAGTCTATACAAGATTAATCAATAGGTCTTCTATTTTTTTCTAGTTATTCTCATAGCACTTGCATAATGCCAAATGCTCTAGGTTTTCTTCCTCTTCTTCATTGCAAAGTATGCAAAAAGGACTTTTATAGAGATCTGGTCTATGTTGTGTTAAAGGTTTTAGTAATAGTAATCTATTATTAAGACATTTAATTAAGGTTCCTATTTGTGTATTCTTTTGTTGGCTTGTACATCTGCTTCTGCTTTGGTCTTTAATCTTTTTCCATAAGTATGTCCAATTATATACTTTTTTCTTATCATCTGGCTCTATCCTTTTAATTGCTGATGAAAAACCCTATTCAGCTCCTGTTTGAAGGTCTAGGATTTTCTTAATAAACTTTTTCGTTAGATCTTCTATAATTTCTTCTTTCCAATAAATTGAGATACTAGTTCTTTGAGGGGTTTTCTCTATTATTCTATCTAAACTATCTATTTTGGCCCCTTCTTTTGCCCACATATCTGCTCTATTGTTCCATTCATTATTGCTATAACCTTTAACTTTAACTAAATCTATTTCTAAATTTTTTAACTCTATAATGTTTTTAATATTCTCTAATAAATTATAATT
>CAJVQA010006054.1:0-15356 GCA_910591915.1 Cetraspora pellucida
TTAAAATTTTATTATAAAAATTAATTTTAAAAAAATTGACGCAGGCAAATTTGCCTGTGTTACAATCTAAGGGATAAAGAAGAATTAGAAGATTATTTAGATATTTATATTTTTTATATAACTTTATGTTTATGCAATAAGTATAATAATTATATGAATTTAGCAGTATGATGATTATCCAAGTGCCTTACCTTTTCTATTAACGAAACATTTTATAAATGATTATTCATTTATGTAGTAATAAGTTCACAATATAAAATAATTATTATTTACCTTATAATACTTTAAATATTAAAAAATGTTTCAGAGGTATGATGACTTAGTGAAGTAAATAAGTTGTTAACCCTCCAAGTGGTAGGTTGGAAGTTTAAAACCTACTGATAGTGAAAATTTGAAAAACCACCTATGTATATCAATACTATAGGCATCTGTGCAATGTTTGAGTTACTTAGAGGAATGCAAACTGGCATTAGGTAGTGCAAACCCAAGATAAGTCCTTATGTCCTGTATTATAATAATGGCAATCTGTCAATCAGTTGGGATCAGTACCTATAACATGGTTACACCAAATAACTGGCAGGTCATGAGGCATCTGTACAATGTTGAAGTTACATGAAGGAATGCAAACCGGTATTAGATAGTGCAAACACAAGATAAGTCCTCATAGCTAGGTAAATCTGTAAACTGGGAAAACCAAAGCCCATTTGGAAAGACCCAAGTAAAGAGGTAACACAGATCTTCAACAGTACTACTGTAAAGGCTAGACCTAGGAAATAGATACCAATATAGAAGAAATCAGACAGACAAGAACTTTGAATAAGGGGTATTACTAACCAGACTGCTGAAAGTCTTAAACTAAAGGAAAAGAATCTTGGGAGACAGACTCTAGGGTACCAGGAACAGGTCACAGTCCTACTGAGCTATCTGAATTGGGAGTCTGGTTTCAGAAGCAGGATATACTATAAGTACTAGAGATATGCTATGAAGTTAGTACTGAGGTTTGGGTGAACTTTACAAGAGTGAGCCCTGTTAGCAAAGATTAAATATAGGTAGTTGGTTAGCAAGAGGCTCTTTAGAGCCCTATAATCAGATAACATACTCTAAAATATATAACAGTCTGACAGATGTACAGGCAGGCAGGTCAAGGTTAGACAGCATCTAATTAGATGTACAGGAGCTTGTACTGCTATTTCTAGTATAGTATAGAGGTAATCTTGTACAAGTTATATAATTATAATTGAATTCACAATAAAGGCAATAGCTGCTATAACTAAAAGGCCTTAGTGAAAAGCAAAAAAAAAAAAAAAAAAATGTTTTAAATGGTCATGATTATATTTATATAATATCATGTTTATATGAATTTTAGTAATATGATGATCATCCAAATAAGGATTGTATTATATTGGTATGTCTTACCTTTAGCCATATTAAAATATTATTTTTTGTATAATGTAGCAATTCAAAAAAACAAACATATAACATTATGTAATATTTGAAATAATTTATTACATTTAAATAACAAATTTTTAATATATTATTGCTGTCTAGTTCTGAATACAAAAGTTATTCTTAAATAATTAAATTGTTGCGAATTCATAATTTTAATTGTTATGTAAACTATTATTACATATCATAAAAAATTGATTAAAAAGAACAATAAAAATAAAACACAGCAGTAAGAAACTTTCTTTTTTTTTAAAAAAAGTTGGCAATCATAATATATGCCATGATATGATTTTATTAAAGAATATTAAATTCAGACATAGCATTTATATAAGAATAGTCTCGATAGTTTTTCTTTAACAAAAAAAAATTAATAATTTGCTATTACTTACATTTTTTTTTCTCTTTTAAATTAATTTAAGATTATATAAATTCAAATTTTACTTTTAAATATTGATTATAAATTGAATATCATTCTAATTTGGTACTCATAAACCTATACACATAAAAAAAAAAAAGATATAAAAATGTGAAAATGCTAGAAAATAAAGGTGATACTTTAAATTATAACATTATATTTCTTATTAGTACCTATAATTTTAGAAAACTACTATTCACATCATAGATTTTTGCTATTTACATCATGGTGACTAATATTATAAAAATCTACTTATCCAAACTCTAACTAATTCTGGTTATAATCTATATACCATGATGTGAATAGCAAAAATTTATAATGCGAACAGCAGTTCTTTAATTTTATCTCACATTTACAAAAAAAAAAAATGCATTAATACTAGAAAATAAATAATCTAAAAAGTGATACTTTAAAGTGATACTTAAAAATAATATTTAAAAAGCAATACTTGAAAAGTAATATTTGAAAAGTGATACTGAAAAGCGATACTTAAAAGGCAATACTTAAAACGTAATAAAAAGTGTATCTTAATTTATCTTACATTTGTGAAAGAAAAAAAAAGTGTTAGTACTTGAATGTAAACCTATTTAAAAAGTAATATTTAATAGCAATACTTATTAAAAATAATACTTAGTTTTTAAAATTGTAACATTGTATTTTCTGATTAGTATATATTAATTTATTTTACATTTGCAAAAAAGAAAAATGTTAGTATTGAAAGCAAACAAATTTAAAAATTGATATTTAAAAGATGATACTTATTTTAGTTTTAAAGTTTATAACAATAATCTTGAAAGCATTTTTTAAAAATATAAAGAAGTTAGTATAACATATCACAATTGGTACTAGAAAGTTTTACAAGTTGGTGGGTCTGATCAGGTCAGAAAGTGATTTTTGGTTACATGATCTTTACATTTTTATGGCATGGCTAGTCTAGTAGGGTATGACCCAGTAAGTTAATACAAGTTACAGATTCAGAGAGTTTAAATTGAAATACCCAACCAGGAGTGTTAGATATAACAATTGGTAAAGAACCTTCAAGCAGACTCTTTAAATAGATAATATAGAAAAGTTATACATGTAGCCAATTGTATGCTTTTTTGTAGTGGTTCATTGAATTACAATATCGATAAGTGATTAATAAAAGTTAAAAGACCAAAGAGGTCATCTTAATACCAAAAAAAATAAAAATAAATTTTATAAAATATATAAAATATTTTATATTAATTCTATATAATTATTTTTACAAAAAAAAATAAATCATTTTTTATACAAATACACATCAAGATATACAACTCTTCTTGCTAATCACTCATACACAAAATTAGTAAAAAAATATTATAAAAGTTTACCAAAAATGACTGTTTAAACTAACTCTGTAGGTTTAAAAAAAAGATAGAGTTTGCAAAAAAGGTATAGCTAGAGCAAAGAAAAGAAAACTAAATAGCTTAGTAAAAGCAATAAAGAGGAAAACATCTTAGTTGACACTTGAAAGGTAAAATTTAGAAAACTCTTTGTAACCTGAAAATATAGACCTGTAGATTACAACAACATATAAATAAACAACAAAACAAATACATATATCAATAAATATACAAACAAGTTCAATTTGGATTGTAATAAACAAAAGTATAGAAAATTCCAGAACAACAAACAACAAACAGGAATTACAAATAATTAGACTAAATATAAATATTGCACAAAATAAATAAAAAAGCCTAATATCAATCTCATTAAAAAAGCATACTAGGTAGCAAATAATATACACAATAAAGTGTTTTTTAATCAAATAAGCAACACATATATAATGCCAGATAGAGAAGATGAAGTTGTGGTTATGCTAATAGAACAAGACCCAGTAGAGGTTGCATTACTACATATAACCAGAGAAATAATCAAAAAGACAGAAAAGAACAGTCAGGAAAAAAGATAAATATTACTAAACAAAACAAGAATGTCACAATAATAAGACCTATAATGGGACAAATACAAGACAAAGAGAAAAAGGTATAATAATAATTAATTGAAATATATAACAGTCAAAAACAGCTACATAAAGTAAGGCAAAAGAAAAAGATAAGAATTAAAAAAACAGTTGAAAAGCAAGTGCAAGACATAATTAAAAGCTTACAAAATAAAATAAGTATAAAGGTAAGTTAAACAAGTATTAGTTAAAAAAGCAAAAATCTGTTTATACAAAAAAGAAATAAAGAAGAACAAAGAAAAGAGCAAGTTCAAAAAAACACTGAAATAGAAACCAAAAGAGAAATTGACATAATCAGGGAACCTTTAAAAGAAAGCATATAGGCTTCAAGAAAAAGAAACTGTAACCAAAATAATAGTTTACTTGCTAATATACTAGCATATAATGTGCCTAAAAAGACAAAAGAAGAGTGTATAAAGTTTATCAAATAGTTATTAAGAAACAATGCACATATCAAAGATGTTAAAGAAACTTTTAAAAAGAAAAACTTATGGATAAAGGTAGACTTTGATTGCAAATGTGGCAGAAGTAAAGCAATAAAAAGAATCAGCAAAAAAAAAAGTAACTAATATAAAATAATATCAAAAGAAAAAGAGAAAGATAGTATAAGAAAACAAACACAATATAATAGGTAATATCAGAAGAAAAGAAACAGTAAAATAAAAATTAAAGAAGAAGAACTCAAATAGAAAAAAATGAAACCAAAACAAATAAAAACCAATGCAGAATAAGTAAAAAATTAAAGAATACAAACTATCTAACAATTTGGAACTTGCCAACAAATATAAATAAGAAAGAATTAAAATACATTTGCAGAAGATTTAAAAAAGCCCATATAATAAAAATTAAAAGGTCAAAATATAAGGCCTTAGCAATAGTACAAATAAAAGAAAGACATAAAGATATCCTATAGGCTATACTAGTAAATAATAACAAACTAGTATAAGTAACCAAAAGAATAAAAAACCACAAAGCAAGATAAAGACAAAAAAGATATATAGCAAAACTGATAAAATTACCAGAAAATGCCTCAGAAGTTCTACTATTACAGAGTTTGAAAAACAAAAAAGTTAAATTAGTTCATATATTTTCAAATAGAAATAGAAATTAAAGAAGAATTGCAATAGTTATGTTTGCAACAAAAGAAAATATAAAATCAACTCAATCAAAATTGTTTATATTTAACAACTTTCAACTTCATTGAATAAAGGAAAAAATAGAAGAAACAAGATAAAGAAAAGCTTTAAACAAGAAAAAAGAAGAAGTTGAAAAAGGTTTAGTTAAGCCTCTGATGCAGAAGAGAACAACAGCAGAAAAAAAAACAAAAACATAAATTAAATATAAACAAAAGAAGAAAAGAACAAAATTGAAAGATAGAAAATCAAATAACAATAAGCAGAGGCTATATACAAGATTAAGTTGCAGGAAATAAAGCAAGGCATATAAACTTATTCAAAGAAGAAAACAGATCTTATAGAAGAAAAATAGCTAAAACCAAGCCTTAAGTACAAGAAAAAATTTTATATACAAGTAATATTCTAAGTCAAATTTAGAAAAACTTGAGAGATTAAAAGACACAAAAGGTACAATAGAAAGAAGTCTGACCTATTACTCCTAAGGATGTTCTGGTTGAATAAATAAGTATAGACCAGAAGATTAAAGAGTTTTTATATAAAGAAAGAAGAAACTTCAAAAGAAGCAATACAAAAACATCTTTTAGTCAAAAAGAAAAACAAAGAAAAAAAAAAAAAAAAAAGTAAACACAGAAACACATCATAAATGTCTAAAAAGAGAATAAAAATAAGAAAAGAAAGAAATTAAAATTGCATATTGCAACATTAATGAACTTAAAACCAGAAGTTGAAAGTTAGAGAACCTTATAAAATAGGCAAGTAAAGAAGAACTTACAATAATAGGGATAACAGAAATAAATATTACAAAAAAAAAAAAGTTTTTATTATATAATTGCAGCATACAGTATAAGGGTTACTGGACTAGTATAGCAACAGATAAGAAAAAAAATTAGGTATAAAAATATTAATAAATAAAAAATAAAAAAAGCATGTAGGAGCAGTTAAAAAAATCAGTAAATACTTGCTAGAGGTGAGATTATATTTTAAACAATTAGAACTAGTAGTATTAGAAGTATATATTCTATCAAATAATAAATCGATTAGTAAGAAAATTTAGCAAAGAATTATAGAGATAGTAACAAATAGAAAAAGATGTACAGAAATAGTTATATTAAGAAACTTTAATTACATAGTAGATAATATACTGAATAAACAACATCTACAAACATCAAGCTATAAAAGACTATTAATATTTAACTAACTCAAAAAACAGAACTTTGTAGACATATTTAGAAGTATGCATCTGGCAAAAGAAGCATATACATAGTCAAATCAGAAGGCTACAATAAGAATAGATTACATTCAGCTATTAGAAACATTTGCATTAGGCTTACAAAAAGCAAATATAGAAGAAGCAGAAGATTTAACAGATAGTAATTACAAAATAATAACAATAAAGATATAAGTGGAACATGTAATTGCAAACTGCAACAAGACAAAAACAAAACATAAAAACCAAACAAGAACAATATACCTATATAATAAGGCAAAACAAGAGAACTAAGAAGAGTATACAAGAAAGCTACAAAATTAGCTAAAATAGAAAAAAGTACTAAGCCAATTGGAAAATAACGAAGCAAAAATAAATTATAATACAAAAAGGCTAGATCAAATGTGAGATGCAATTGAAGAGGCCATAATTGAAGTAGCAAACAAGCAAATTCTAAAAAAGAAGATATTTAACACAAAGAACAGAAAAAGGCAAACAAAGCAAACATATTATTGAACTTCAACAAATAATTAAAAAAGCAAAAAATATGAAGAATCAAGATATAAAAAAGAAAGAAGAAATTAAAATGAATAATAAACTAAAGAATATAAGGAAAGAGTTAGAAATAATATTACCAAAATTAAACAGACAATGGTCAGAGGCCTGAATAGATGATATTAAAGATTGGCAAAGAACAATCAGAGAAATAAGAAAAAAAAAATAGGAACAAGTACAGAGAAAACAAATAGAAAAAAATATAAACAAAAGATGCAAAATAATTAAAACTGATTAAGGACAAATGATTTGCAATCTACTAAACAGACCATACAAGAAAATATTTTAAACAAATTTATAATGTAAGATAAAAAAGAAGTGAATTTGATATTAGAGCTAAACACAGTCCTAAATAGTTTAGCAGCTTACTACAATAACCAATTTAGAAAAAGAAAAACCAAACTAAAAAAATAACAAAAGAATGAAAAGAAATATATAAACCAAAAGAATAGATCAATAAGGCCTGATATAAAAAATTAGATGAAAAAATAGAAAAAAAAGAATAGAAAGACATACTTAGAGAGCTCAAAACAAATACAGCTTCAGAAATATCAAGTATAAGCTACATATTAATAAGCCAAATAGAGAAAAAATTACAGAAAATCTTTAGAGTATTTACAAATCTGATTATAAAAAAAGGAAATATATCAAAAAAGTAGAAAATAGCACAAATATATTCAATTCTAAAAGATGTAAATTGGAGATATAGTCTAAACAATATTAGACCAATAGCATTGATTGAAATCTTTAGAAAAGTTGTTACAAAGATAGTAACAAGAAAACTAGCCAGAGTGTTTACAGAAAAAAACATACTCAAAAATTTAAATTTTGCAAATCTTTTAAGCAACTCTACAAAGTAACTTATACATATACTAAATATAATAATGAAGAAGGCATAAGAGAAGAGTAAAGAAGTTTGAATACTATTACAAGACATAAAAAAAACATTTAACTTAGTTCTATTAAAAAATCTAGAATAGGCTTTAAAAAAAGTTAAAATACTACAAAAAACAAAAGAATATATAAGCAGCATTTTTTGTAAACAGAAACTCAAAGTCATTATAGCCTACAGCTTAACAGAAGAGATAATAGTAAGAGATGGAATAGATCAAGAAGAGATGATCTTGTTGCTAATTTGGTGTCTCTTCTATAATTTACTATTAGAAAGAATACAAAAAGATAAATTATTAGACTATATAGTAGAACAAGAAATAGCAGAAAGAGTATACAGTAACAATATCACAAGAAATAAACAAGTAGCAATTGCATATGCAGATAACACAACATGGATTGCAAACAGCAAAGAGCAAATGTTAAGAACTCTAAGTATTGCAAAAGAGTTCTTCAAGGCAAATAACATTAAAATAAATAGATCCAAATCAAAGCTCATAATAATGAATATGAGAATAAAAAAGAAAAAAAGAAAAATCACCTTTAGTTGTAACAAAATAATAAAAAAATCTAAAAACAAGATTGTAAGATCACTGAAGATCTGACTAAATAGCAAAATGAAAGAAGTGCTAGTATGTAAGAAAGCAAAAAGAATAGTTAGTCAAATAGTCAAAGATCTGAGATACAAAAAATAATAATAGACCAGATCACATATATAAATAATATAGTAATAATTTCTAAGCTAGGGTACCTCTTACAATTAACAAAGATGTTAGAGAGAATAATTGATAAAATATACTAACTACTAATATGCTTGGCCAAACATAAATGCAATATAACAAAAACATCAAGCAATTGCACAATTAAATACAAAAACCTAGACAATTGCAAATCACTAAGCCAAGAAATAATAGCTAAACAAATTAGTAGTATTTTCTCAAGACTTAACAAACAAGATAGTCTAAATAAATTAACAAGACTTAGAATAGCTCAGAAATGCCAGAAAGCAGGTCTAACAAAAGACATCTGGCATAGCAAAAATAAATTAGAAGTTAAAAAGTTTTGAAAAAATAACCTAGCATGTTAAACAATAGCTAAAGCAAAAAAAATAAAAATAAACATCAAAGCAGCAAAATAGCTATAAAAAGTTTATAAACATAGTAGACAAATAAAAAACATGCTAGAAATGAAAATGTGAATAGCAAGTAGTAATACAATAAATAAATGAAGATTATTATATATGGATTAGCTAATAGATATAAAAGGTAATAGCTTAATCATATAAAGATAGCTCAAGAGTCTTCAAGATCTATTATGTAAAGGAAAAAAAGCCAAATGGTTAAGTAAAATAGAAAGAAAGATGCTAAAAATGCAAGCAAGCAGAAAAATACAAGACCATTACAAAATAAATAGCTACAATATACACAGGTCATATGAAGACATATCGGCAGTAGCATAACTGGAATAATATCAGATAAATATCAGAAAACTGATAGGAAATATAAATTTTATGTTTAATTGAAGGAATATCAGATCACCAATATTAAAATGATATTGTACCTAAAACTACAGATATTTTAGAAAACTAAAGGTATAATATCAGAAATACCAATATAGCTTTTAATAAAAAGATAATACTATCAAAAAAATATAAAAACATATCGGCAGTAGCATAACTGGATAATATCATAGAAATATCAGTTATCTGATAAAAAATGTAAATTTTAAGTAAAATTGCGAGAATATCAGAAGCTGATATTAATATGGATATGATTCTAAAAATATCATATTTTAAATACAACTTGTTAGCAACCAGAATAATTTCTGGTAAACTGATATAGCTATATAGCTTTCTATAATACTATGGTATTAAAATGATATTGTTTGCATATTTTCATTTTGAAAATACTATCGATATAGCTATAAGATTTTTACTATGCTTTAAAATTATTTATAATACATTCGATATTTAAAAACAATTATTAAACATTTTGGCAAAATACTATTAATAACAAAAGTGAAATAAATTTTATTATTATATATGAAATTTTCTATTAACTGATATTACTGACATATATTCTATTGGGGTTTTCTTCCTAACTTTAACAGTACCAGAAATGAATCGGCTTAAGATATTGTATACAGGAATTATACAATTCCTACTTATATTAAAAAGTTCCAATTCCACAATTCAATATTACAAATACCATTTACTTGGCAATGATATCTAATTTTATGGTTATCAACAGGCTTGAACCAGCGTACAAATGCCAATACATGCTTTTTCGAGCCATTAGGTAGGTGTACCACATGTTCAAAATAGAATTAAACAATGTCTGAATATACGTCGATAGATCTATCGTCCAATATAAATTTTGCTATTATTTTTGCCAACCTTTTGTGTCTTGCCGCAGATATTGAACCAAAAAATTTATCATCAATTTTTAGTCTTCCATATTCTGTTACTTTAGGAAAACCGATATGGAGTTTAATTTGCTGATATCCTTATTGCTTAATAACTTAAAACTATAGTTATATGTATTATTATAATATTCAGTTAATAAAGCTAATAATTCTTTTAAGAGCATTTTTCTAATATTCTTAGGCCCTAAAAGAGCATCAGAAAAAGGTTTATTTCTAGTTCCTGAGCTTTCTTCAATGTCTGTAGACATTGATAGAAACTTCTGGCAGTCAATTTCATTATTAATAGAAAGACAGCTGATCATTTTTCTTTGTTCAATAAACTGTATACATGTATGTAAATGTTCTTCTGCTTGTATTGTAAGTTCATCCAATAATAAATATGATAGAATTATTTTTAATAATTCAATTTCAATTTTTCTATTGCTATTATGGAACAAACCTATTAACATATAAAAACTTTTATGAGCTATTGGCATTTTATTATGGTAATTAATAAATTTTCTAGTATTTAACTTACCTAATAAACCATTCATTCTTTCATAACCAAAGCACCAAAATGAATACATTGGCCCATAGTCATTTATGCATTCACATATATGTAAACATAAATGTAAATTTGGTGTTATTTTTTCAGAACTATATTTCTTTTCAATAAGCTTTACCATATTTAAAAAACACCATGTGCTTCTTCTAACTTGACCTTTGGTAAAATTTGGCATATCAAAATTGAATATGCTCTAACAAAATAGATCAAAATTCTTCAGTCATCTTCTTTTAGTAAATCTCAAATAATCGAAGTTGTATATATTAATATAAATATCTTTCATTGGTCTGCTATGAAACCAGAAAAACCGTCTCCCATAGCAATCTTATTTGAAATTCTACCAAGATCAGATGGAACTTTATTTTTTTTGCCTGTTGTTTCATTAAAGCCAAATTATGTGAAGATAAAATGCCTTCTTCTATCCATAGTTTTATAATCTATTTAGTGATGCCTAAAAATAAACAATGCATTGAATTTATTATGATAAACTAAACAGAGTTAAAGTAGGTAAGATGATATATTTTCGACCACTGGACAGACATTTCAGAAGTATGTTTTTTTTTGCATCTTCTGTACTGCAATCCTTCCATGAAATTGCATCTTGTTGAGTTACTTCAATATCTCTTTAAACAAACTATTCGCTCATATCAGCAAATCCACCAAAGTTTGGTTGATTTCTTTTGTCAAAATTAGCTTTCTTCATACACCTGTGACAAGCAATTCGAGCTGAAATAAAGCCACACAATTTCCTTGCAGCTGCTATATCACAAGAACAACAAATTACTGCTACTTTAATGAATTTGCCAGTAGAGCTTTCAAAAGTTCTTTCTAATTCGATCCCTAATCATGTGATAAATTAACACAAATAATTAAATGAATATTATAATCATTTTACTTACCATTCCACAAACCAACTAATTGGTCTATTAAAGGTGCTAGATAATAGTTTAGTTGATGTAATTTAGGTTCACTTGATTTCAGTATTATAGCTAATGTTAATATGTATGATGGCTTAAATCATTCATCACGTGGAAGATTACAAATGACTCCATAAATTGCACCAATGCTAAATTGGGAGTTATCATATAGTTGGAACCAATCAAGATTTATTATTAAGCCCAAATGACTATTCGATAGCTTTTTTCAAAAGAATGGTAAATTTTCATCTGGATCCTGAAAAGTTTTTTATATTCTCCTATCATATATATTGGTAAGTTGTTTAGGATCTTCAGACCTATCAACCTATTTTCTACAAGATCCTTCAAATGCTTTCTTATTATATAAAGCTTCCAATTGATGGCTTAAAGAAACTATTGGATAGATTGACGCTAGTCTATATATATCTTATTTTTTTGATGTTGAACTTTTTTTAATAATAGGATAATTGCATGGAAATCTTTGATTGGCCATCAGATGGTTGGGAAATTTCTGATAAGTACAATGACTTATTTTAGGAATCGAATTTGGTTTGTCAGTAAACAGATCAGCAACATTATACAATTTACAACATTTTTTACATATTGCATATTTAATCATGTGAGTGCAAACACCAAGAGCATCGCATGCCTTATTCAACGAAGTAGAAAAAAAGAACATTTATTCGCATCAAAATAGTTTAGAAGATACTGAATTAGTTTAATAAAAGAATTAAAAGCCACATCGGATAACCAAAATCTTTTCTAGTGTTTAAGAATCCATAGGGCAACTCACATAAAATTATCATTGAAATCTATGGATTCAGTTTGATTATTTGTATTTTCTAATTCTAATGCCGGCACATTATAATCAATGTCTTGATCAGATAAATCTTCTTCATTGGTTGAAATTTTACTAAAAATTTCACTTATAACTTCTTTACCTAAAAATAAAATATCAGCAATTTCAATAGGTAATGAGGAACTAACTCTACCTCCAATACCAACTGGTTTTTTGCCTTTTTTTTTTAGTTATGAAACTATAATTCTCAGAGTATATAGATATTACAGAATCACTATCGGAACTATTGATGCGCATAGGTTCCTCCAAAATATCAATTTCTAAAAACTCTATTTCGGAAAGAACAATATTTGGATCAATAATAGTATTAGTTCTGCTTGCTGAGAGTTCAACAATATCATTAATACTTCTTGTTATAGTGATTCTTTGTCTCGTATAGGCTTTTTTAGTTCATGGATCAACAAGACTGCTTTTACAAATATTACAATAGCAAAATACAGAGCAGCAAGTGTCTGAATATTTTTTGTTGTTGGATTTTTCAATTGTTTTTTTAACAATTAAACCTTTTTTTCTGTAGCCTATGATAGATATATACACAAAAAAACAAGAGATATAATGTATGACAAAAGGTATAAGCAAGAGACCAAGAGAAATAGATAGGAAAGAATAGCAAAAGAAAATAATAATTTTCAATTTAATAAAAATAGGCTTTATTTATATGTAATCCAATTCTTCAAAAGACTTATTGAAATGCCGATATGCCTTATAGGCTCTTTATTTTGACAATTAAACTTTTTGTTTTGATAATTATACTTTTGCTTAATCACTATTATTATCCGTTTTGATGTGTTCTCTTAGACAATTTTATAGCAATCAGTTTTAAATAATAAATTATTAGTTTGCCAATAAGTATATTGAACAATTAAACTTTTTGTTTTGATAATTATGCTTTCGTTTAATCAACTATTATCCGTTTTGTTATGTGTGTTCTCTTTGACAAGTTTATAGCAATCAGATTTAAATCTATAAATTATCGGTATGCCAATAGCTATTTAAAAAAATTAAACATTTTGTTTTAATAATTATACTTTGATTAATCATTATTATCTGTTTTGATAAGTGTGTTTTCTTTGGCAAATTTATAATAATTAATTTTAAATAATAAAATATCAGTATGCTGATAGGTATTTTGATTTATTTAATGTAATCAAAAATTAATCTATACAGTTATCAAACAATTATCAGCATTCTTTTTTTTTTATATAACAATAAAACAAAATTCGGTATTAAGATAATTTTGTATATTGTATATAATCAGATAAAAAAATAAAGCTATTAGTATTTAGCTATATTGTCGGCCTTTTTTTTAATGTAAACAAATCAAACTTGCATAATATGTATTTTAAATATGCAATATTATGCAAGTCTGATTATATTCGATTTTAACTTAGATGACAATTATCCAAAAATAAGATCTGACTAAAATCTATAAATAAGTCATGCTTTTTTTTTTATGCTTACGATAACTGATTTTTGTAATATATTCATTCTTTTAAGTTGATAATATATTATACTTTTATTTGAGCCACATTAGCTAATATACTTTTTGCTTCATTCATATTTTATTTAGAATAACTATTACCGTTATTCAATAGTTGGATACATAATTAGACTAAAGTAAATTTATATATAAGAAATAAATTTTTCCTTTTCTTCCTTTAAATAATACAATCGAAAAACCGATATTAAAAAAACCTTTTTGCCATTTTGGTTTCTATACATTTGACATTTTTGCTTCCACACCTTCTATTCTATAAAAAAAAAATGTACAGCAGAAGCCCATATAAAATAAATATAGTATTACGCCATCGATCAATTTTGCCTTCCATGACATCCTATAGCAGTTATTGATCAAGCCAAAGCTACTATCGCTCACCTACAACACCCCGATTAAACAATCACAACCAATAATCGGAAAGCTATAAGAGAAGGTCCAGGTCCAGAAGTAGGTCACCACCAACCAATAGAAATACCAAATGTTCTAAGTGCCATTCTAGATCTGCTGATAAAAGCGAAACAGGTGAAATAAGGCTATAGGCATTTGTATATTACTTTACTGAAACTTGCAAATTAGTAATTTTAATAATATTAACAATAATTAATTTTGCAAGTTTCAGTAAAGTTGTTTTTTTATAAGGCTATTGATAAACCAATAGGTCTAATAAGTTATTTTATAATACTAGAAATAAGCTTTTTGAAAGGTGCAGTTCATGCTTTAATTAATGAAATAAGAGAATTAAAAAAGGCATCCCGAACACCAATTCCAAGTGCTCCAAATAAAGGTAAAAATAAGTATAATTATCAAAGCGATGAATTTGGTGATACTGCCAGTACTATTGGACTTTCATATCCATTAGAAAATTGTGGTATAATAGATCTGGAGAATGAAATGAACAATATTCACCCCTCTAGCATCAACAAAGCCAATATCTATACCACAACTAATAATGCAGATACCAACACCACCATCAGCCAAAGTGGTAGTAATACTACCAACATTGATCCCAACATTACTACCAGAAAAGCATCTCACAGAACCACTATCAGAAATAGAAGCTCCACCACCACCACCAGTAATGCAGGTCTCACCACCACTACCAGTAATGCAGGTTCCACTACCACCACCAGTAATGCAGGTTCCACCACCACTACCAGTAATGCAGGTCCCACCACCACTATCAGTAATGCAGATTCCACCACCACAACCACTGATATTACACTCAACATACAAAAAAAGTATAAACAAAAAGACAATAGCAAAGATACAAATAACTGTCAAAAACCATCTGTTTCTTCTGAACCACCTTCCAGCTATCCTAAAAGACCACATGAGAAGTTGGAAGATATGAATGAAGATCAATATAAATTGTTTTATGTATATGATAAATAAATATCTCCAAGTGAAAATCAGAAAGTTTAAATATAAAATAATAGTTATTTTATAGAAGTTATTATTTAAACTTCCTATTTTCACTTGG
>CAJVQA010006055.1:0-15356 GCA_910591915.1 Cetraspora pellucida
TATTTGTATAGTAGCCTCTTCTACTTTCTCCAATAAGTTTTCCGTTTTTGTTGGTGTGAAATTCAGTACAAGTGATCGTCAGGGAGAGTTGATGTAAATAATTTTGTTAACATCTGTCTTTTCTATATCAGCACCTCTAGCTTTTATCTATAATAACTTAACACAATCCAGAACCCAAACACCTTATCTCTAAATCTTACAATCTGTATTCACAATATTTGAGGATACAATAAAAACCTTAAACAGCAAGTTTGAGAAGATTATTGTATCTCTCATTCCTTAAATATTATCAGCATTACAGAAACTAAAATAGCAAAATACAAAGCTATTACCAAACTTTACAACTCAAAACACTTCTTATACTTTTGGTTCTGTATTAACAGTTTTAAAGCAAGAACTGCACTTATAATTCAAAAACAACTTACACCTCATATACACAATATTCTTACTTTTCCTAACTATGCTATTGCTATTGATCTCTTTTTTAAACATGATTACAAATTTCAAATAATATCTATATATCTATTATATGAAAATTCATAACTTAGACTTCAAATACAAAATACTATTATTTAATAAATTCAAAAAGCAACTTTCTGAAACATTCTACTTATAATACTAGGTGACTTCAATGTGCCACCTAATAATTTCACTTCTTCATTCATCAAATACAAATTACTGCAATTTTTACAATACAACAATTAGTGTTACGGCCTAAACCGAAACTTTCAGCTAGGCAAAACTTTCAAAACCTCCAAAACCTAGTTTCGCCCATGGTGCCAAGTCCAAAACTGGGCGAAATGTCTGAAACTGGACAAAATATCCAAAACTGTGCGAAACTTTCAAAACTGGGCGAAACTTTTGAAACTGGGCGAAATGTCTGAAACTGGACAAAACATCCAAAACTGGGCAAAACATCTGAAACTGGGCGAACCTTCCGAAACTAGGCAAAACATTTGAAACATCCGAAACTGGGTGAAACTAGGTAAAATGTGATCTTATCTCTATTAAAATTAACATATCACATGACTCAGACTTCGATACGACGATTTTAAAAGTTACGTGACCTCTGCACTTAAATTTGACCAATGGAATTTCTAAATGTCATGTGACTGTCATACATAAAATTGACCAATGAAATTTTTAAAAGTTACGGAACCGCTGCACCTAATATTGACCAATGGGATTTTTAGAAATTCTATTGGTCGATTTTAAATGCAGTAGTCATGTGACTTTAAAAATTGTTGCATAGAAGTCTGCATCATATAATATGTTAATTTTGATCAAGTTTCGCACAGTTTCGGATGTTTCAGACATTTTGCCCAGTTTCAGACGTTTCAGACATTTCGCCTAGTTTTGGAGGTTTCACCCAGTTTTGGATGTTTCGCCCAGTTTCGGAAGTTTCGCCCAGTTTCAGACATTTCGCCCAGTTTTGGACGTTTTACCCAGTTTCAGATTTGGGGTGAAACCGAAACTTAAAAGCTGAAACATTTTGGACTTTGGTAAAGGGTTTAGGCTGTAACACTAACAACAATATCTACAACTTGACAGATCATACAAATACTCTTTCTTATATCTGGCACAATAGTAAACATCATAGTACTATTGACTACATTTGGGCCTATCTTTCTTTATTTAAATACCTCAACTTATTCTACTTGGATGATGCAGAAAATTGCATTTAAAGTAATCACAAAATTCATATATTTTTCTAAACTTTTCCCTATGCCTTTATTGGCAAAAACAGACAATTAACTCAAACTTAATAAAGAATCTTCAATTACAAAGCAATAAACAAAGAGCAATGAGAAATCTTTGCTAACCAAGTTATCCATAACCTCAATACAAACAAAACTTCTACCTTAATCCAAACTTCTGAATTACTAAAAACTATATGGCATAAAATTCAAACTAGTATTATTAATGCAGCTACTAAATATATTTTTAACAAAAAATCTACTATTTGTAATTTTCAACTATCATTTTTTGCTAAATCTACCTTACTTTATCAAAGTCTTAAAAAACTAAACAGCATTATTAGACAAGTAAAATCTTCTTTAGCCAATACAATACTAATACTTATACACCTTAATTCTTCAATCCTATATGTTAATTAACTCATCAACTTAATATAGATTCTATACCTAATTTTATAAACTTATACCAAATTGGATTACTAATACTAACACTGAATGGCAATATCTTTATCATGCTTGAAACATAGAAAACATCAAGCAGATCCAAGAACAAATAAACCAATATATTACTAATTAATGCTTTAAACTTCAAACTAATTCCAAAGCAATAATTAGCAGTATACTAAACTGTTACAAAAATCTTGTAAAAATCAACAATATTAAAACATCAAAGAACATTATAACAGATTCCAAACTTATTAAAAAACAAATTAAACAACACTTTGATAACTGAACTGCTTACAGACCTATTGATACCTATGAATTTAACTCTAACTAGTCAGAGGAATACCAACCCAAAACCACAACTAGATTAGACTATTACAATTTAGCTCTAGCTAAATTTTTAATAAATAAAATTTTTACAACTCTTAATCAGCTACCTAACAATAAGGCATGTAGTCCATCTGGAATTAGCTATGAAATGCTAAAACAGGCTGGCCCTGCCTTTCTTTAAACAATAACCACTCTTTTTAACCAATGCATCCAAACCAACCATATATCCAAGCAATGGAAAGAAGGTTGCATCATTCTAAAATCAAAAAAACTTATTTTTAATGGAAACTTATCTAATACAAGACCTATTAGTCTAGTCAAATATATTAAAAAACTATATATCAAACTTCTCACTAAAGGGTATAGCAACTTAGTAAAGTAGATAAGTTGTCATATCCCCAAGTGGTAGATTGTGAGTTCAAAACCCACTGATGGTGAAATTTAGATAATCACTTATGTAATATATAGATAATATTACAGTAATGGCATTCTGTTGATTAGTTATGATAGGATACCAGTAATTATAGTTGCACTAGCATAACTGGCAGGTCTGGGGCATCTGTGTAATCTGTTATACAAAGGAATGCAAACTGGTACTGGTGATGCAAACCTAAAATAATTCCTCAGGTCATGTAAATCTATAGAACTAGGAAGCCTGAGCTCACTTGAAAATTCTGAGCAGAGAGGTAATACAAATCTTCAATGGTACTACTGTAAAGGCTAAACCTAGGAAATGAATACCAATGTAAAGGATTCGGGTAGGCAAGAACCTCAGGTGAAGGGTACTACTAACCAGGCCAGACTGGAGGAAAAGAATATTAGGCCAGCCTCAATATACCAAAGACAGGTTACAGTTCTTTTGAGCCATCTGGATTGGAAGTCTGGGTTCAAAGCAAAGGTATACTAAAAGTACTAGAAATATGCTGTGAAGTCAATACTGGGGTTTGGGTGAACTCTGTAAGGGTAGCCTGTGTTAGTATTCTAAAAGTGAGTAGATAGTTAACAACAGGAGGCCCCCTGTATCTTACTGGCAGATGACATACTCTGAAATGTGTAATGGCCTGAAAACCAGTACAAAAAGGGTAAATACCATACTGCTCAAATGATATACCAGTTAGGTATATATGGGGGGTTAGTTGGAGATTCCAATATGACAGGGCAGATGATCAGAGGGTTTAATAGATAATCTCCTAGTAGGTTATAGGTACAGCATCTAGTTTAGAACCTTAGGATGAACTACTTTAATAGGCAACCAAAAGTTACATGTGTGACTAGCTGTACTCTCATCTCTGTAAAAATAGTTGTTATAGCTAACCCAATATAAAGTTAATAAAGTATTGCCACAAGTATGGCCTTAAAAAAAAAAAAAAAAAACTTTTCACTAATAATTTTAACCTAATATTCATTTAATACTCTATCTTATTCTTTTATAACTACATCACCCTATCTGGCAATAGTATTTCCATCTTCATATATATTCTCAACAATATTATTAAGGATGCTAGTTGCAATAACAAACAGCTCTGGCTTTTGTCTCAGGATATGAGCAAAGAATATTACTCTGTAAACTTTGATCTTTTTACTAAGTCCTTCAAACATATATCAATGCCCTAACCACTTATTAATATACTCATTAATCTCCTTACTAATTGCCAAAACTATGTTATATCAAAGCTTGAACTTACTGATCACTATTTAGTTAAAAATAGTATAGACCAAAAAGAAACTATAACTTCCTTATTTTAGAGAATCTACTATGACCCCTTAATCAATAGAATAGCATTATAATTTTTAGAATACTTTTTGTCTACATCCTGGAAAACTAACTTATACTAACCTAAACTCAATACTTAAAAACATCTGTATCAGTTTTAGTCTACATAAATAACACTCTTTGAATTGCAAAATCCAAAGATGAACTTAACCTAATAACCAAAACTGTTATTTCCTTTTACCATATAATTAATATTCAAATTAATCCAACTAAGTCTATCCTAGCTACAAATTCTTCTACTTCCTCTTTGTGGTGTTACAAAAAATGTTGTAATAAATTAAATAGTATGTTAATTATTTCAACATTATGTAATAATTTCATAAATACTTTATTAAGCTTTATAATAATTATGACATTTTTCAAGCTAAAAATCTATAATCATATTTTTGCATAACTGCTAATTTGAGTCTAATAGAAAGACTATATAAGGAGGGTTAATAGTTACTAGAGAAAAGACTTTTTCTTTTAAGAAAATTGTACAAGTATAATACTTTCTTTGGGTAGTGATCATACTACAAAATAAAGGATTCTCTTACTTAACCATACATATTTAGATTTTGTTTTTCTTGTAATACATATAAAAAAGATAATTGATGTACTTTTGTCCATTTGTGACTATTAATCTGTTCATATTTTAATGCTAATAACATTGTACTAAATTGAAAGACAAAGGTAAAACTCTCTCAAGTCATTATAGTAGTTTTCTAAATCACTAATTTACTCTATTTCTAAAAACCAACTATTTAAGTTTCTTAAATGTTGGTTTATACTTAACAACAAACATTCTCAAACCATCAAACTGATAAAAGAAAAGGCCTTTGGCCTTATTAACATAGCCAATACAAAGAAAATTACTAACAAACAAATCATTTACATTATCAATATAGTTATTATTCCAAGTTTAAAATACAAACTTTATAACATAATCCTTTTTTGCACTGTATGCAACCAAATTTTATCCAAATACCTTACTGTAGCTAAACACAAATCTTATCTTTTTAGATTTATACCAAATAGTACAATGCTTAATCCATTTCTATACAATATATATAATATCTAGGATATCCAATTTTAACACTACATCTCTAACTATTTTCAATGAATTAATAATTCTAATCTTCTTTGTATTACAACTCGAATTAGACTTCAACAATTACAAAACAATCTATGGTCCTCTACTAGTATATTACATCATCTCAAACCTACTATAGATAGTCCTAACAGACATTTATTAAATTTTAAAATTACTCAACTTTTCTCTCATCTTGAGTTAATCATCTTAGTTAATTCCAACTTGACTTGGCCTCATATCAATTAGTAATAGTGGCTAATCATTAAAATCTATCCTATCACAGCATCCAAATTATTTAACTTTTAAAAAGCAATTTAGACAATCAAACATTATATATCTTGAACAACTCACACTGCAGATAACAGCACTTTACTTAGCTGAAAACATCTTTCATCAAAATTATTATACTTACTTAAAGGCAAAAAGCCTTTCTGGTTCTCTTACTTAGAAGATACAATCTTAGTACACTCTTATTATTGAAATATTCTACTACATTACCAATTACCAGATCACAACCTTTATGCTTATTATACTATTAATATATCCAAAAAACTTACTAAATCCAAACTCTGACTACTTTCATACTACAATAATGAAATTATTATTAAAAAAATACAAAAATATTTTTTTATCTTCTAACCACTACTCTATTACTTATTGGACCTCTAATATAGACTTAAACTACACAAGATTTTATCTTTTACCCCTTGTTAGCTACAAACAATATACAGAATATCATCTTAATTCTCATAGAATTAACCAAACCTATACTGTTAAAGTTTCTGCAAGTATTTTTGCACAATTTCTTAACAAAACTAACTCAAAACATCAACTTAACCTCAATGCCAACTACTTTGCTCTATGGCTATCAAACATCCAACTTACATTCTCCACTATCTAATATTCTTATTATCAACTCTATCACCTTTAAAATCTTTTTTTCAAGTAAATCTACTAACAAACTTATATCTATCTCATATCACAACCTCTCTTATTAGCAACTATCTTTTTATACTGACAGATCTGTAATTGACATTTGTACTAACAATACACAATTGGTATTGTTGGATTCAAATTGATAATAACAATCAAATTGTTAATTCTTTCTCTACTAAAATTAAATTCTGACTTTCATCTTATAAAGAAAACTCTTCTCAATCATTACTACAATCTCAACTGTTTCTCGAAACTGTATTATTAATATCTTTATAGACTCTTAATCAGTAATCTCTAAATTTAATAATCTTTAACTTAAATCAATCCATTATAACAAATTACTCAATTTAATTCATGCCCAATTTGAAACATTCTTCTAAACATTATTAAAACATACAAATTACAAATTAACTTTCACAAAGTACAAGCTCATTCAGATAACTATCTCAATGAGCAAGCAGATTCATTTGCTAAACAACACCTACTGTTACTACTTCTTTTATTTACTACACAAATCTCTACAATGCTTATCATATTCTTTAATGAGAATACCATTATATAGAACTTTCTACAAGGCATTTTATTAAACAAATCTGTAAAGCTCACATCTTAGCTATATAGGCATCACAAAAATGAAACAGTAAGTGGTCATACTTTAACCAAGACATTGATTAGAGATTCAGTTTACTTTATTTCAATTACAATCAAAAACCCTTATACAATATTACTAACTTTAGACTTAATCAACTAAAATCTTTTAAACCAAAAATCCTTCTTAATGAATTGCCAACATACTCATTATATTATACTATTTATCTAAGCCAATATCTAGACACTACTTGCTTCTTTTGTAATTTATCTAATTCTCATTCCTACTAATATACTTGTACTAATTCATCCTTATTCAATTAAATTATTTAAACCTCTACTAACCAAATTATCTCTAATAATTTGCCTGATTTTGATACCTACTATAAATATAATTTAATTAATAAAATTCTTCTTTACTCAGCTCTTAACTCTTTATATATGTAACCTAATACTTATTATCTCAATCTTGTTAATAAAAAGCATAACCTATGAATTTTTTATTAGAGTTAGAAATGACTAAAGCATTCTTAAAACTGCCAAACTTTTGAATTAGGCAATCTCTAATGCTCCAAAAAAGTGAACCTAGCTTCTTGCTGCTCTGTTTTTGAAATACATTCTACATCAACTTATTGTTGATATGTTTACAAATATCAGCTTCACTAAAAATGGTTTCTATGTCAGCTTTCTGTTTCAGGCCTTCAAATTCTTATACAGCCACAAAATGTCTTCCCTTACTTGGACTATCAATAATACAACTTTGTTCCAGTTTAAAAATTTCTGATTTTATATATCTATTAAACTGTAAAACTCTAGATACTTTACTTGTACCAGAAGAAAAGCTTGTGCTACACTCTAAATTCTTTTTGCTACTAAAGCTAATCTTCTTACTCTAATTTTTTTTACAAATTTTAGTTGCTTCAACTCAGCCTTTAAAGATTTCAATTTATCTTCTGTAACCTACATCTAAGCTAGAACCATGTCTATTACCAAACCAAAATATTCTACCATCTGAGCTGGCTCCTATTGACCTTTCTCTATGGCCCTTACAAACTACAACTACTCAGGTCCACTAAAATCACTGTATCTCTGATCTTTAATAGCATTTCTCTTGATGAGTAGCCACCCAAACATCATCCTAATGGTTGCTACAAAAAATTTTCTTTGCTTTCCAAGAACCAATCATAGCTCTTATGATTTTTGAGAAGATTTATACCACTTGCAAAAGACCAAAAGTGAGAACTATATAATAATACTAGGTCTACTTTACTCTGAACTTTAGAAATCACTAAGCCTATTTATTTATCCTTATGTGATAGTAACTATCTCTTAAATTAAAAGTGATGATCTACTATTCCTGTTCAATTGATCAAAGAAACTCATCCAAGCCTTTGAACCAAAATGTTTTCTTGTGCAGCCTCTTGTTTAATTGCCTTAGGTTCACAACTAATCAGTATTTTTTGAAGCTCTTTTTTAGAATTAGAAAAACAGAACTTATTTTCAAAATAAACACTGGTTTTTCTATCTCTTGATACACTTAACATATTGCATTTGTTTTGCAAAGCTGATTTAGTTTTGACTCTAACCAATCTCTTTTCTCTTTTGTAAATTAGATCTGTCTTGAAACTGGCTAAAGAGATAATGACCTTATACCTTTTGGAAATAAGGGTATTCTTTTCTCAAACAACTTATAATCAATGCTGTTAGTTTAATAACCTGTCTTTAATAAATTAATGCTTCTTTTGCATAAATTTACCCCATAACTATCTGACTTTTTGCAGTTTCCAATTTCATCTTTGACCTTTTTAATTCTGCTTCTCTTCTCATTTCTATTCCTAACAACTTTTGTTCTGCCCTCTCTATCGCATCCTAAGTATAGTCAGCTTTTTGGCTTAAGGTCCAATTTCTGAGAGAGTAACCCCAACTTTTTATAAGAGCAGTTGGTTGCAATATGTTCTCTCTCTTCATATATATAACAAATAATATTTCTCAATCTCTCAGATTTTCTCTCAGCAGTATTATTTGCAAAGATTGATGCTGTATACCTAACAACCTTGACTATACATTAGAGGTATTTGATTACCAAGTATATGTTGAGATATCTGACTCACATAGTGCTAGTTTGGTGTATAAAAGTGAAATTATGTTATACTACTAGGATAAATTAAGAGTTTTCAGATCAGTTGAATAAACTGTATGTAATGATTCAATAAAGTTTGAGTGATAACTAGTTGTTGCACAAAGAGTGAACCAAAAATAAGTAATCTAATTTTCTTTCTTTCTTTTTTGCTAATTGCCATGCCAATACTAACTTTTCTCTAAGTGTTGCTTTTATAAGATCTTTATTGACTAAGTCTCTAAAAGCAGAAATAATATTCCAACCTTCTCTATTTGCTACCTAAAGAGTATATACGTCCAGATATAAGCTAATTTCTAGGCTTTAACTATCAGTTCTAAAGACAAAATATACAAGGCCTTATTTAACTTCTTTCTGACTTTGCACTACTTATTATACTCAAACTGGTCCCTAAACCTGTTCATCTTAACTTTAAGCCAAAATTTATCTTCTTTTCAGTTTTTCACTATATGCAAAAATCTTTTTTCTTAGTTTAACTGCTGTTTTTGCTACTAATCTCTTTGTTAAGTCTTTTGAGAACTCTGAAACAGACAACCCTTCTGCATTACAAAGTATCCTTAAGATATTCAAAGTTAATCTATTTAGATTATTCATAAACCCAGTGCTGGTTACTACTAACTCATTTTAACTATCATTGAAAAAAGCATATTGGTCCTTTCAACTAAGAATTCCTCATATAAACTCATATTAATTGTTTTATATATTTACAGTATGCATATAAACTAATATAATACTTAAGGTATTTTTTAAATATTTTATAATATTTATAATATTTATATTGATTAAGCTGGACTTTCAAGTTGAGCGACAGCAAAGCAAAAAGACAAAACAATAATACCTAGCATAACAGACTATATAACTCTTACTAATCACCTTATGACATTATGTATAACTTAGCTATTACTTACTTTATCATTTAATCATCAAAATCACTATTACTTGTACTATAGTGTTACTCAGATACCTCTGGTAGGTTGCCTTGTAACAAAAGAGCTACTTATGACTTTGTCTCAAGTAGCCTCCAAAGTAGAAACTAGGTTTAATCATTCACCATTGGTAAAACTCTAGGTTTCATCTAACAACTATATATAAAAATTTTAACTTTCAGTATAACTTTTAGCATAACTTTTAACTAGAGTTGTTGGCACAAAAATTTCTTAATAGCATGCCAATGGCATGTCATTAATATTTTTTGATGCATAGCATGCCATATAGTGAATCATTTATATAATTTTTAATGAATTTTAACTTTAAATATAAGTTTTATTTATTAAAAAAAGTTATTTTTTACTATATTATTGTTACCTATTAGTAAAAGCTAGCTTTATCTTATACTAATAATGGTATGTGCACTTATTTTATTTAATTAATTAAAAAAAAGTACTTATTACTTTTATTTGCTTCTAAATACTTATTAATGCTATATTATTATATCATAAATTATAATTAACTTTAAATTAATTTAAAAATGTTTTGTGCAGAACTATTGTTTTAACTATTTGTGCTATATAATTATTTTGTGATTCTATTACTAATATTTGTTAATTTTTTTAAACAAAGGTCAATCAATAGCATTATTCTCACATTAGGAGTAATAATTATGAATGAATAATTAGCAATCAAAATATCTTTTTTGGATATGAATTATAATTGCTTCAAACTTTTTTCGATCTAAAGATAAGTATAAAAGCACAGTCTTTTTTTTTTTTAATTTACTAACACATTAACTACTTATTGGTTTAGTGTTTCAATTTTGCAGCTGACAATATACACTATTGTATAAATTTAACAAATAATTCATATATAATAAAAAAATGCATATACTTAATATATATAAATTTTTAAATATTATTTTTGCTTAAAATTTTATCTTAAGTCCATTGATTTGTAATTTCAATTCTAGTTATATTTTCTCTTTAATTCGACTCTAGTGTTAACTCTTCAACATCAAAATTAATAAGTTTTTCTAAAAATAAATCTGACAAATTTTTAAATTCAGTATAAATTTCTTGAAACTTATTATTTTCTATTTCAATATTATTATCAATATTTGAAATTAAGGAAAATAATATATCATAATCTTCTAATTTTGTAAAATTTGTATTTTTATTAATATTATTTAATATTGAATTATTTTTAGCTTTATTTGAAATTTTTATTATTAAAGCAGATTTTATTTGTGAAATCATTTTCAATATCAAAACAGTTAATCAGTTTCTAGATTTAGTTTTTGCTAGACCCATAAATGAAAAAAGTTGTTCAACTCCAGCAGTATGAGAATCAATCACAAATACTTTTAGTACTAATTCTTTTAATGCTTTAGCTCTATATGAAAGACTTTTCCAATATAATTGTAGTTCTAATATTAAAGCTAAATTATATAGTAGTTCATTATTAAGATAATTATTTAATTAATTTGGAATTTGTTCTGCTTATTCTTTTATAAAATTTTATTTTTGAGTGAATGTTAAAGTATAAATTAATATATCATTATAAGATAACTTTTTAGATATAGCTATTTTGTAAAATTTTAAGTATAAAAAAAAATCTAAATAATATATTGGTTCATCAAACTCCTTTGCTCTAAAATTTATAATATTTTTTGTATGTTCAATAAATTCTTGTTAAATATCATTATATTTACTTATTTTTTAACTTTTTATAAATTTTAAATAATTCTGCAAAAATGTTTCCAACTGTTGTATTATGTGATTTAAGTTTTCTAATTATATCTACTATATATCTAAGAACTGTTATTAAGTGCTTGTTTTCTAAAAAATGATGTCAGCTTGTAATTATTTCTTTAATACTAACTAGAATAACAGGACATTCATTAGAAAATTTGTTATTATATTCAAGACAAGTTTTAAAACCTTCTTCATAATTTTAAAAAAAAAATCATCAAGTTTTATAAAATATTTGCAAACTATATATAATATTATTATCTATAGCCCATTGTTTTAATTTGTATTCCAATAAGTTGAATCTTTAAAAAAATTTACTAACATTAAATTTTTTTTAATTATATTTTTATATAACTAATATAATAAAATTCCTTTTGCAATAAGATTAAAAATATGTAAATAATATCGAATACCAACTATATGCTGATATTTTTCTGAAATATTTTTTTGAAGTCGTATCATAACTGAAGGACTATCTGTAACTAATGCAATAATTTTGTTAAAATTTAAGTTCTTATTTTTTCAATAAATTTTCAATAACTATTAACAAATTATTTTGCTATATATCAGATAAGAGAAAGTCTTCAATATTGATAACTTTATTAATATGTTCAAATTTGTTTAAAAGAAATGCATATATAGAATTTTCTAACACATCAGTCCATCCATCAAGAGAAAGAATCAAATCATTAACTTCTTCAAGATGATCAATTATTTCAGATAATATTTTTGTATATTTTGTTTACATTATTCTATATGTTAATGTATATTTTGATGATAAATTGTAATTTGAATATAATTTGTTTAAAAATAAAGCAAAAAAAGATTTTTAACAAATTGAAATACAATATTACTATAAATTAATAATCATAATAATAGTATATAAAACTTATCAATTTTATCTAATGAAATTATAGTCTTATTAAAAAAAGTCGATTAAAACAGCTTTGTATTTTTTTGAAGATATATCAAGATTTTCATTTGGGTCTGATTTAATTATGTTTGCAGAATTTTTTTTATTAATATTCTGCATATAAAGTATTTTATCTTCAGCTAATATTTTTTGACAGATATTTATTATATAATATATCATTACTTCTTTCTGTGTTTCAAATATCTTATTGCAATATAGGCACTTTGCATTATATCAATGTGATATGGTATTTTTAACTTACTTTAAATATAAAAAACTCATCTAGTGAATACCAAAATTTTTAGGTGGAGTTATAAATTCATCAATTTCTGAATTATTTTGTATACTTATAGTACTTGACAAAGTTGCATTATTATCAGAATCTACAACTTTATCAAAAACATCAACTGAAGTTATAAAATCATCATCAAAATTCATAATATCAGGTTATTTTAAAAATTAATTTTTCTTAATTGTTTATACTTAAAAAATATCAATTTAATAACAAATTAAATGGTTTTATATAACTTTTAACAATTAAAAAAAGACAGGTAAGATTGAGAATTTTGTATTTATATATAAAATACAAATATTACTAATATTAAAGACTATTAGTAATACTATCGATTAAATAATAAAATAATTGAAACAAACTAAAGTCTAGTTATTAAAAGTTATGACAAAAATAATTAGTCTAAAATGATAAAACTTTCTAAATTAGACTACAAATAAGTTTGTTTGACAAGTTAATAAATCAAAAAGCAGCTTAAATATTAATATATTAATGCAGTAATAATTATATATACCTCTTGATATCTTGATATGTACTAACAAAAAATTTGAAATATGCACCTTCTAGATTAATATAGTATTGTTAAAAGAGAATAGATAATTAAAATATGTATAAAAATGTGAAACCTGCATAACTACATTATTGTCAATTAAATTAGATACTGTGTGGGTTTCACTCTGTTATATTAAATATTAATGAATTACTAGTTCTAGACAATCAAGAACTAATAATTCATTAAAGTTTGATATAACAGAGTGAAACTAGAGATGGGCAACTGAAGTACGTATCATGCTATGCATATGTACAATTATGTATGCATATACGATAATGCACATCTAAGTATTTGTTTGTATTTAAATCGTAAGTTATTGTCATAAAGTAAAAATAAAATTTTCTGAATTATGCTTTCAGAATGCTTAAACGATATACATGGCTTATTGATCAAAGATCATAATGATGGCAATGCGAAATTGTCTGTAGAAACCCAAGGTGTGTTATAAAGCTTAGAATAGTTAAGTCTCTCTATTGGTCTTTTAAGGTTATTTAAAAAATGTAGCTTGGCCAATTAATCAGATAAATAAACTACTCAGCAATTTGTTATTTAATCCAATGTGGTTACGTATAATTTATTATTTATTATCAAATATATTATTATTAATTAGAAGATTTATACAATCATAGTGACGCTGAAACTTTTTTTTAATGCTATAACACTCAAGAAATTAAAAATTTTGAGAAAATGTATGTATTAAGACTAAACTTTATTGTGATTGGCTCGCCATCTTTGCGCCACACCTAAATTGGCATGCCATGGCACGCCCAATTTTGAATGACCATTGGCGACGCCATCTACCTTGCGCCAACAACCCTACTTTCGACACGCCAAAATACTTTCGGAGCCATCCTTAAGCAATACAATGCAATGCAATAAGTTTAATTTATATTTCCATTCCGCTTGTGCTACAGAAGAGAGCTTACTACGTAAAGATCCCATTGCCGCTAACTGCATAACTATATAATACTTAGAAATGTCATCTTTTGATATTCCATAGCATTTTAAAAAGTGGGATTTTTATTGCCATTATTACAGTATGCTTTTAACTTTAGTATTAAAAAATAATTCGTTAAAATAAATATAAATCATTGATTTCAAACATGTGAAAATCCATTTATCTCTTTAATGAATTCTTCATAATTCACATTTGACTTATGAAGCAATTTAAGTGCAAACGGTATTCTAGCACGTTGGTTTTGATTAGTTCATTAAGCAGAATATACTGTTGCGAATCTACCTTTTCCTAAATATTTTAGATTTTCAAATTCATTATAAGGAATTCAAGATAATGGGTATTCGCTTTCCGTTAGTATCTTTTTTAAATTATCATCAATATCTAGATTTTCATATATTCGTCTGTTCGTTACTAATGAAGTTAAATTATTATTACTATATTTGAATCATTTGACAATAAATAGAATCAATAATGATTAATTACTTGATATTTGTTTCCATTCTCTAGTAATTTATTTCGATTAAGTTTGATGAAAAAGAAAATGTATAATTTTATAATGCAGTATAAAAATAGCTTACATCTAATACCATTCGTTGGCTTTTTGTAAGTCTCTTTTTACGCCAATTCCATTCCTATAAAAAGCCCAACATCATGTATTCCATTAAAGTTTCCCATCTCTGCTGACTTTTGATAATAAAAGAATGCTTTATGTTTATCCCTTCAACACCAATTCCTACATGATAACAATATCCTATCCAACTTCAAACACCATCAATAAATCCCATTTATGCATATTTTTGATAATTAATAACTACCTTTTGTTCATCCTTTTGAACTCCAATTCCATGATGATAACAATATCAAACATTATGTATCCACACGCGTCCCCCACTTCTGCTGATTTTTGAAAATAAATGAATGCTTTATTGTCATCCAAGTCCATTAAGGTAACAGTCACCAAGATTGTTTATTACTTTA
>CAJVQA010006056.1:0-15351 GCA_910591915.1 Cetraspora pellucida
TTGCTAAATATATAAAGGAGTCCAGTGTAGAAGAACCACTTTGACCTTTATAAAAACCGTTATTTGTATAGTAGCCTTTTCTACTTTCTCCAATAAGTTTTCTGTTTTTGTTGGTGTGAAATTCGGTACAAGTGATCGTCGGGGAGAGTTGTGCGATTGAATTTTGTTATCATTAATATCATTCATTCTTTTAATTTTAACAACATTTCTTTTTTTAAACACTCTTGCATCTCATTTGTTTAGATCCATCTTATACTTATATTCTTAACTAGTATTTCTTCTTTAGTTTTTACATTTACTGCATTATTTGTATATATAATATATTTGGTTTTATTTTTTATTAAATTTCTTCTTAGTGGCTTTACTATTTTTTAATTAATATTCTTATTTAGTTTTTGCAACTTAATTATATTTTTAGCTTTCCTATTATTATAAGTTTTTTGAGTTTTTGTTCATTATTTTTTAACTTCTTTGTTTCTACTTTTTTTATTCATTAGTTTATAGCTAACTTGATCTTGTTATTACTTTTTTCTATCAGTACATCAGAAATTATACTAATTTTGTTATTTATTTTTATTTATAGTTACTTTCTACCTGTTTTTTTTCTTTTGTATACTTATTACATTTACTAATTTCTGTTACTAGTTTATTTTTTTTGCTTTGTATTTGCTAATGTTCTACTAAAATTTTTTTTTTTTTTTATTATCTTTTTTAGCTGTTTACAATTTTATGCATTGTATATTATTTAAAAATTTTTTTTATTTCCTAATATATACTTCTACTCTATCTTTATTGCTTGAGTATTATGTCTTCTTGTCTTAAAATGTTTTTTGATTTCACTGTTTAATGGTTTTTCAAGCATCTTTGACTCTATTTTTTTAAACCATTCTGTTTTTTTACTTTTGCTTGATTGTTCATAATAATTTTTAAGCTGCTGTTATATAATTAGTCTTTTATTTTTTGTATTAAGTAGCTGATTTAAGCATATTAGACCTGTTTTACTTATTTCAGTTTTACTTCTTTTTTACAAATATGTTTCTAAAAGTTCTTGTATTTTGGTACTGTATCCAAATATTCTTTATAAATTACTTTTAAGTTTTATATTTATTTTTAGTTCTTTTGTTTTTATTACAGTTAGACAAGCTAAATTATTTTTTTAACATACTTTGTTAGCTAGTATTTCTTTTAGTTTTTAAATATTCTTTGTTAAGTTTGCTTTTTGATAACTTTGTATTATTCTTAGCTTTATTAATTGTCTCAGACTATCTTGTCTGTTTAATTTCAACAGCAGGCTACTCATTTGCTTTATTATTAGCTTTTGTTATAATGATCTATATCTGCTAAGATTTTTATGTTTTATTATACAATTTTTTAATGTTCTTTACAAATTGCTTTTCTGCTTTACTAAACATATTATTATTTGATGTATTTTATATATTTTTTTTTCTGAAATCTTAGTTAACTAAAGTATATAGCTTAGTTTTAGAATTATTATCATGTTGTTATTTATGTAATCTGGTTTATTATTATCTTTTTATAATTAAGGTCTTTTATCATCTGACTAATTATCTTTTTAGTTTTTCTTTTAATTAATATTTCTATATTCTGTTGTTTAACCTATTTTTAGTAAATAAAATATTTTGTTTTTTGATTCTTCTATTATTTTGCTTTTTTCAAAAGCTACTTTTTTTTTTTCTTGACATTTGTATTTATTACTAGCGGTTTTAAATTTTTTTTTTTTTTTTATAGTTAAAGTCCCTATCTTAGAGATGCAACATTTTTATTCAAGTATATTAGGATACAGCATGCTACTAGGAGCTCATCTTACATTGAAAATTACAAGTTTTAATTTTAATTTATTTATTTCTATATCATTCATCTTAAAAAACTTCTTAGCTATTTCTAGAATCTCTAATAGCTGGCTTTTGCTATTTGTAATCCATGCTGTATTATCTACATATATGATTGCTGCTTGGTAGTATCTTGTAATATTATTGCACTAGATTTCTTCTTTAATTTGTTGTTTAACTATATATCTAAACTTTTATCTTCTTATACTTTTTTTAATAATAGATCATAAAAGAAACACTATATTAATAGTAATATTACTTTATTTTGGTCTATTTTATACCTTACTGTTATTCCTTTTATTAAACTGTAATTATTTTTAATTATTTTTTATAAAAAAGATTTAAGATATATTTTATTATTTTTCTAGATATTTTGACTTTTTGTAATACTAATTTAAAACTTTTGAGTAGAACTAAGTTAAATGTTTTTTTATATCTTGCAGAAGTATTTATATTTCTTTGTTCTTTTCTTTTATCTCTTCTATTATTATATTTAAGATATATACTAGTTGGTCTATTGAATTTTCTAATAGGCCTGCATAATTTGGTCTCTTAAGCATTTTTTTTTTATAAACACTTTGGCAAGCCTTTTTGTTATTACCTTTGTTATCACTTTTTTTAAATATTTCAATTAGTATTATTAAAAAAATATTATTTAAACTATACACCTACTTTATATTCTTTGGTATTAGATAAACTTGTACAATTTTTACTTAGTTGATATTTTTTTTGCTTTCAAACAAAGATTAGCTAAGGCTTTAAAAATTTTTTGTATTTTTTTTTCTTTTATTTAATTAGTATATAACTTATATCAGATAGCCTGAAGCTATTTATGTTTTATGTTCTTTTAACACTTCTTCCTATTTCTTTTCTTTTATTTTTACTTTTACTTTTATATATCATTTCTCTTTAATATGTTTGTGTCTTATAAACTTTTTTCTATCTTTTTAATATTTTTTCTAGTTTCATGTTTTTTTTTCTAAATTGTTTTTTGTAATGTTTTGCTATATTAGTCTTAACTAAATCTGGTTTTACTATTAGGTTTGTCATTTTTTCTTCTTGTTTAATAAATCTGTTAAGTATTATCTTTTTATAAGATTTGTTTAAAAGACTAGTTATTATTTTTTCTTAATTTGTTTTAATTATTTTATATCATTTATTTATGTTCTTTTTTATTTGTCTTTTTTTTTTTTTTTTTTTAAGAGAGGTCTTTCTTCTAGTTCTTTATTTTGGTAATATATAATTAAGTATAACTAGTACAAATTGATATATTAAACTAAAGAAGTAGAGGTTAGAGCTAATTTATCCTCAACCTATTCTTAGCTAGAATAGTTAAGAGATTTCTAGTCTATGGGTTTAGTGAGAGAGGATGTTTGGTTTAAATATATTAATCTATTAAGCTATAAAGTATATTGTCTATCTATGGATGTTAGTAATATATAGTCTAAGTTAACAGTAATAATAGTTGGTGTAGATGAAATTTGTTGTTAAACATATATTTTACTTGGTTTTCATATATACTATAATTGTATGATAAGAGAATTGGATGTTGTGAGAATATTGTACTAATTTTGTTTATAATAATCTTTATATAGACTTTACAAGTATATTCAATTAGGCTTATAGGATGAGTAAGATTAAGATCTCTATCAAATGTATTGTGCTTTGGAATAGAGTATATTCTGCTATGTTTCTATTGTTTTGAAGTTTGACCTGAGTTGAGACAGTAATTAAATAGAGCAGTTATAGCTTTAATGCAAATAACATCTGCATTTTTAAGTATTTCATAACTGATATCTGTAGGACCATAGACTTTTTTATTAAAAAGTTTTGTTATAGTTTGGGATATTTCTTTTTTTGTAATAAGAGTGATAAGAAAGTTATATCATTGAGTATCAATATGTAGTTATGATTGGTATTGTGTAGACCAAAAATTATTAAATAGGTTTTGGTCAATTGGTCGATAGGCTGTCTAGTTAAGAAAGTAGGATTATATATATTGCTTGATAAGATATAGCTCTGTAACAAGTTAGTTAAGAAATTTAATATTTGAGAAGTGAATAGAAAATTTATAACAATTGAGGATGCTGTTTAAAGCTTGTTTGGGGTATATAGAAAGTGTTTTACATCTTTTTTAGTAGCTTGTTGAATTTGTTGTCAAAGTAGCAAGGAGTTTTCAAGATAATATATATGATAAAACTGTTTCCAAATATCTTAAGTATGCTGAGTTCATTGTTTGAGTTCTGGCTATTGGTTAGAAGACAAGATTTGGAGATCACAATTAGATCTTGTATTTATATTTTTAATTTTAGAATTAATTATGTTAATATTTAAATTATTATTTGGATCTTTAACAATTTTAATTAGATGTTCAAGTTCTTTAAATAATAGGTAAAGTATGATACTATGAGGTAAATACTTGTGATTATAACTATATTTACAAGATTTTTTGTTTGAAATTGAGTGTATAGTAATATAAATAATTAAATATTTAATTTTATGCCAGGTAGTTTCTAGACTTTCATTGGTATTGCAATCAAGTAAAGTGTTATGTGAGTTAAGTTTTTAAAAGAGTAAATCAGAAAATTCTGTTTATTTTTTTGGTAATATGATATTGTAATTAAAAATTCTATAATTAATTCCAGTGTGATAGCATGGAGGTTTACTAAATATATTAGTAAAAGACTATGAAGAAAGAAGGATAAAGTAATTATTTAGTGTAGAGTTGTTGCTATCATCAAGATTATAAGAAAGAAAGAACTGTATATTAAATGAATCAGTTCATATGTAGTCAATTTGATTTTGACTAGTATTATTTGATTATATGTAGTGTTTATTATCAACATGTACACCAAGATTATACATATTGGTTTGATGAAAATAGTTAGTAACTCAAAATTTTGATAATGAGTTACAAATATCATTATGTATATTGAAGTTATCAAGAACGATTAGATAAAAGTTTAGTTAGTAGACTTGTTGGATCCATGAAATGACTGTTTTTTGTATTTTATTATGTTGATGTATATCAATAAAAGAGAGATAAACTGCTATAATATGAAGTTTAATTTCATTTTTGAAGAAAAAATCTAAAACTACTGTTCTTTCAAGATGTATTTGATAGTTATGTATATATGATTGAAGGTGATTGTAAATTATAATAGTAGTACCTTTAGTAGAATTTTCATAATTTATTTAAAAATATATAAACTGATTATTATTGCAAAAATAAAGGTTAGTAGTGTTGATAATTTTTATTTCAGTAATATAAACAATATCAATATTATTATAAAGACAATAATTTTGCCAAGCTTCTTTTTTAGTAGTTGTGTTAAATTCTTTAATATTATATATAGCAATATTTAAATGAAAGTCATACAAGTTTTGTATAGTTATAAGGATTTGTGTTGAAAGTAATAGCAATGTTAAAGATGGTAATACAGAGGTAGAAATAGATAAAGATTATTGTAATAGTATTAAAGATATAAAAGACAGTGAATTTGATATAAATATTATTGAATATGGGTTTATTAATTGAGAGAATCATTTTCTGTTATATTTGATTTTAGTAGAATGTTTGAATAATACCAAATAGTTTGAAATGGTGGAATAAAATAATTAGATAGAAATTTAGATTCAGATAGAAGGTAAACATAGGCTTCACTGTAATCATTTTTAATAGAAATAATTAAAGTATATCTATAAGCATTGTTTGATAAGTAATCAAAACTATAAATATGTTATAAAAAAGAGATAATTGTTTGTAGATATAAGAATAATAGAAAATGATTATAGGCTAGAAATTTGTTATAATGTGTATAAAATTGTATAGAACCAAAATGTTTATTGGTAATAACAGTATTATTATGACCAGATAGAACAGTTTTTACTAGTTGTGTATAAGTATAATTTAAAACATTATCTTCAAGAACAGGTTTGGTATATTGTGTGTTATTAAATATTAAAGAATATTTTGAAGAGATAGGTATTGATGGATAAAATCCATAACCAGATTGATGTAGGATGAAGTGATCAGATAAAGGTTCTGGTTCATTTGATAAATGTATTAAGCACTCACTATAGTCTAGTTTAATTGATATTGTCAATGTAAAGTTGTAAAGATTAAGTGGTGTGTAGTTGTAAAATTTACTATACAGTATGATTTCCTAACCCTAAAATATATGTTTTTTTTTCTTTTATTTATATGTTGTCCTCAATTGTTTTGATTTTTAGATGTCAGACCGGATGCTTCGGAAGTCACATGACCAGACACTTCGTTTTCGGCACGGCTAGGGTACTAATTGTGTTAACCGTCACATAACTTACATGTAACGCTGTTTGAATGCGTACCAGGTTTGTGGCGCAGATTTCCTGAACTACGACACGATCAAAAAATTCACGTTCGTTTTGTCAAACATCGCTTATTACCAAAAATCTGCATAACAAAAAGTTTTCGTTGGGCAATTTTAATGTATAAGCTACTCTCTAATTCTTAACTCAGAACCTAACCCTAATATAAACGAGCTTTAAAGAATATTGGCTACGCCACACATTCAGGTAGTGCAAGTTATTCCAACCGAAAGACATATATCATAATGGGTCATTTAAATCATAGGAATAAAAACACAGCCAATTACTGAAAAGCATTTCAAAATGTTACAATATTAGAAAGTTCTTTGTATTATTTTTTTCATTGAGTCTTGATGTATATAATGAATAATTAATTTGGTTATCATGTGAAACTTTGTGAATTATTTAAAACTTCTAGTATCACGCAAAAAGTTTAACTGTCTGTGCTTTTAAAAAGCAAGGAATGCGAAGTTTAAACAAAATGCGGCTATTATATCTATATATATTCAATGAATTTCTAAAGTTAATTTTAGCATTTACGCCTAATAATACAGTCTGGGGGCATATCAATGCACTTGCTGGCTCTAGAATATATTATACAGGTGGTGTAATTCCAAATGCAACAATTTGGAAGAGCATTATAGACTTTTCTAACACACCAAATCAAATGGCCACACAATCCAAAGAATTTTATTATCTAGATGTATCAACCGGGTTCAAAATAAATGGAATAATACCTTGGGTAGATCTTAGTTCATCATCAATTATTCCACCACATTCTTGGAATGCATTTTCGCTTTGCGGATCTGATAATAGTACATTGGTAATGTTTGGAGGAGATTTTGGTAGTACTACTCCTATAAACTTAGTTTTCACATACAATTTAAAAACATTACAATGGAGCAATCCAGTAACCTCTAGCCAGCCTCCAAATAAAGCTACACGTTCTGCTTGTGATTTTAGAACAGGAAAAATGTATATGTTTTCCGGATCTTCAAATACAGTAAATCCTACCATGAACATTTTAGATACAAAAACATTAACATGGGGAGTTGGTAGTATAATTGGAGCACCATCAGGAAGATATGATTACACTGTCACTTTATTATCAAATGGTAATATTGTTTATATAGGCGGTGTAGACTCTTCTGGTGTGGTAAAGTTGTTAACGGTAAGAATTGAAATAAATAATAGTGTTTGTAATTATCATTGATCTCGTTTTCTTTTTAAATAAAATTTAGATACCTTTATATAATATCAATGATGACACATGGTATTCGATGGTAAGTTTAGTTATCGAAAAACTTAAGTTGTTATGAGATTTAATTAATTAATGCCGTAACGGTATTTACATATATTAGACTACTACGGGTTATCTGCCAACACCTCGAGGGCATCATTCTTCTGTTCTAAGTAATTAAAGAAATCTTGTTATAATTATAACAGATAATATAATTTGTTTTTTTACAAATAACCTTTTGTTTTTTTTATATATCTATATATATAGCAAAAGATGGTCGTATTATTGTATATGGAGGTTATATTGATCGAATTACATTGGTTCCAGTTTTAGATGATCTTGTGGTGTTAGATACTGGAGGAACTGTTTTTACTTGGTCAAAAGCGAATGTTTCTACTCTTTCACCTCCTTCACGTTGTTATCATTCTGCTACTTTGGTTAATCATTATATGATTGTACTTTTTGGAAGAAACGATCTTTATTTACCATCATCGACAATGAATGAAGTATATATTTTAGATACAAGCGACAAATTTGATTATAAATGGATTAGCGAATATAAAATTGATGAACCTGTACCGACAATAAATTCTACTTATACTAACAATAACACTAACCCTGACACCAATATAGCATTAATAGCATCGACAGTAGTTTTAGCATTTTTATTTGTTTTAGCTATCTGCTTATTAATTTTCTTTTGTCGTAAAAGAAATCGAAATATTTTATTGATATCTGGTTCGAATGAACAATAAAGGTTGTTTTCGAATGTATATTTTTATAAATATATATATCGACACCGATATAGTGGTGGGATAACCGGAAATCTTTATTCCACAATATTTTTTTAAATACTATATGCTATGAAATTCTGTCATCTGAATGGAATTGATAATTTATTTACTTGGATTCGATACCCATATCATTATGATCGCATGACGGGGATTTACGGTTGTTAATCACAAAATTTTTTTCTTATTTGTTATTTCCTTAGGCTTATTTGTTATCAACCTGTTACGTATCAACCTGAACTTTGTTATTTCCCCAAAAAATTTAGTGTAAAGGGAATGTGTAACACGAGTTCCCGTCATGTACTGTGCCCCAGCGACGCACTTATGAGCCCTGCATATGCCATAGGGGAAATATTGCCGTCCCGGGGAATAAATACCGTATACTTCCGAAATTAAGCACCCCTTTAAATAGTTACTAGAATAAAAGCCGGCTTTTAACCGATTTATGTTAATCATATTATGTCCGAAAATAAGCACACTTATCGTTATAACAAAAAATAGTTGCTTAATTTCGGAAGTATACGGTATTTTTATTGGACATAAGTATCCTAATTGTATCCTAATTTATACCTGGTGTAAGTGAGAATTTTTTGAAAAACGGTATCGAAATTTACCCGGGTTTTAATTTGGAGGGAATTATGATGCCATAACCATACGTATATGCAATACAAGTGCACAAAAAGTCACTACATTATAATGCATATTTACGCAATCTTTATATTTTTTGATTGGTTCGAAAATTTGACTATAAACTTTTCACCGTGATTACCATGACTATTGTGACTCCGTGACCATTTAGTTTAGAAATTTATCCTTATTTAGGGGTTAGCAAGTTGAGATGATACATAGCGATGCATAGATATAAAAAATGGTATTTATCGCTACTTACATGTAAACCGAAGTAAACTGTACACGTAAACCGAAGTAAACTGCCCATACCTCGAAAGAAACAGAATGAATAATGCAAGACAGTTGATATTTACATAAATAAATAGTTCATTGTTAATAAATAATTATTATTTTACTACAAACCTGATATTATATGATTACTAAATGGCTATTAATTAAGTAATATCGAGATATAATGATAACGATAAAGAAAAATGCAACACGTGTATCATCTTATCTAATCTCATGCTTGTATGCGAATCGCTGTTGCGTGATACGTATACCTAGTGATGCACCGTGTATAGTATAGTGCACAAAAAAAAATTTAGAATATTCTGGAACAAACCATGAAAGTATCCTTATATAAAATTTTGATTATGAAACTGTCCTTCGCATTCTAACAAAAATTGTTCCTTGCACAATGTTGCATATAAATGATTTATAAATGCTACGTGTATTATATGTATTACGTATCGTATGCCATATACACTATACAACTATACACAGTGTACAACTACAATTATACGTACGTACTGTACGTACTACACGCGAAAAAAATTCGGAATTTCAAATACCAAATCACGTGAAAATATCGATCTTAATAATTACACTCATGTTTAAATTTTATCATTCTAACAATCTTTCTTTCCTTTTTCGAGACTTATATGGGGCATCTTTAAGTGGAATCATTGATTCCATTTTAAATATTACATGCCAGTTTATATAACAATGTATTAATAAAAATAAGCAAATATTGATTGATATCAACATGGACGCACTTGAACAATAGAACAGCTTCACGTGGAGGGAGCCACTAATATGTCTATTTTATATGGTTTACACTATTAAATAGATTTACGAAGAACGGAATTAATTAATCCTATCTCTCATCAATTTCATACTAAGCAAGAAATGCGATGTAACGACATCTGAAAACCAGCTTAGATCAACCTGATTTCTAATTTGTAACCTGTTTGCGGGTACATCCGATTAGGTTGGCACAGAAAGCTTTAGAATAATAAAATTAGTCTTAAAAAGTGTGGAAAATAATCATTCTAATAAATTGTTTCATCCCCATTTAATTTATATTAAATATACTATGAAGAAATAAACCCATTGGATATTTTATTAAATTTTACGCAGATATCTAAATATAGTCGGTGATCTCTTTTTCTTTTTTTTTTTTGTTTATGATATTGTTTACGCCATGTAGGATTAATAATACAATATAATGTGAAGGTTTGTTACCCAAACGTCCAAATTTGTCAAATTAATTTGAAAGTCTTTCGGTAGCTCGAGTTAACAAAATTTCCTCGAGATTGACGCAATCTATCGAGATTTTTATTGGTTGGCCGCGGAAATGACGCGAAAATTGCGAATTAATTGCGAATTGATGTTGGATTAATATATAATAGCCACATCGAAGAATTCAAAAAAAAAAATTAAAAAAATAAAAATTAAAAACAAAAAACCTAATTTCGTTTAAGAAAAGAAAAATTTTTTAAAACTTTAGAAATTTATAAACAGAAAAAATTTATCATACCATCACAATGGGTCCTAATGACGAATTCGATGAAAAACTTCCAACTTTATTCAATGAAAAACATTTAAGTCATCTAAATGAGAAATTGTCTAAACTACCTCCAAAAAAAATTCTCGAGTGGGCTATAGTCTCTTTACCTGGATTATATCAAACAACGGCCTTTGGTCTCACAGGTAAATAATATATTCAATATATAATATATATTTAATAACTATTTTTTCAAAAATTAAATTTAATCTTTATTTCTTACCTCTTTTAAAAATAATAGGCCTTATCATCCTTGATATGATTTCTAAAATCAGTTATGAATATGCTGAAGAATGTGGAACGTCTCCACAACACTTGGTTCCTCTTATCTTTGTTGATACTTTACATCATTTTAAGGAGACTCTAGAATTGACTAGTCGTGCTACTTCTCATTATCGAGCTCCGTTACATGTTTATAAACCATCAGGTTGCGAAACTGTTCAAGATTTCGACCAACTTTATGGCAAAAAACTATGGGAAACTGATGATGCTTCCTATGATTATTTGGTTAAAGTTGAACCATCAAGGAGAGCTTATAAAGAATTAGGTGTTTCAGCAATTATTACTGGTCGTCGTCGAAGTCAAAAAGGTGAACGTGAAAATATCAGAATCTTGGAAATAGAAAGTGGAACTGGCTTAATAAAATTGAACCCTCTAGCTTTATGGGACTTCCCAACTGTAAAAGCATATGTTCGTGCAAACGAGGTGAATATAAAAAAACAAAAAATGAAAATCTCTTGATTATATCATTATCAAATTATTAACCTATTTTTTTTTTTTTTGCCTATTTTGATTTGTAGGTCCCATATAATCCATTACTCGACAAAGGTTATCGTTCAATTGGTGACTGGCATAGCACAAAACCAATTAATGAGTCATCATCTAATGAACGTGATGGAAGATGGGAAGGAAAAACTAAAACTGAGTGTGGTCTACATAAAGATTACTTCAAAATGAAAGCTGCATTTGTTGCTGCGCAGAAAAGGAAATTAATCGTAAACACTAATAGTGATTAAACTTTAAATATTCCTTATAAAGAAAATAACAAAAGTTTACGTATACGTACGTAATAAATTTTGTTATTAAAAGTATATATATCTTAGTTTAGTTACTTTAGATTAAATATTATTAATCTAAAAAAGTACCTCCTTAATTTAATTTTTTTTAAATTGTAATTTTTTATGTATATAACGATAATACAAACTTTTTTCATACAATAAAAATAAATTTTTCACATGATATGATCATCATATCAATTTTCATATATAAAAGGTGCGAAATTTTTTTTTTCGATCAATCTTTAATTTGATCTTTAAATAATGAATACTGTACAAGAGGAAGAAAATCAAATTCAAGTTCGTTTCATTACACATCAAAAAGAATATGCTATTACGGATTCTGCTATACTTGTTCCAACAAAATTACGTCGTTATGGTCTATCCGAAATAATCAATCATCTTTTAGGCTTTGGTCCGTAAAACTTTCAAAGTGAAAAAATTGAAAAAAATTGTCATTGAAAAATTGAAAAAAATTCTAATAATTATTATATACATTTTGCAAATAGAGAAGCCAGTCCCTTTCGATTTTATGATAGATAGTCAGTTTTTGAGAACAAGTTTAGATGAATATTTACAGTCAAAAGAATTATCAACAGTATGCTTCAATTTATTATTAAATAATAATGATATTTAATAGAATAAATGTATTAAATTCTTTATAATAAAGGAAAATATTCTTACCATTAAATATGTCGAGTCAATGCTTCCTCCAACTTCATTAGCAACCTTTCAACATGATGATTGGATAAGTTCTGTTAAAGGTTATAATAAAAGGTATTATATATTATATATATATTTATATATATATTTATATATATATATATGATTCGATAAATTATGATTTTATCTGACAAACCTTGTCCAATAGTTTTTTCTTGACTGGTTCATATGATAATCACGTTCGTATATTCAATACTTCCGGTGAATGCTTGCAGACTTTGATTGGGCATATAGCACCAATTAAGAGTGTAGCGTGGGTTTCTGTCACAGGTAATAAGAGATTGCAAATTATTTTAATTATTAATCTTTGATTAATCTTTGAATCCTTTTAAATTTGTATAGATGAAGATGTTATCTGTTTATCTGCATCACAGGATCGTTCCATTCGAGCTTGGCAGGTTTGTTCTTTTAATTTTATATTATTATTATTATTATTTTATGTTTAATACCTTAAATGTAGGTGGAACTTTTCGATTTTATATTATAGGTCTCACTTACAAATGGGCAATATACCCCATTGTATGATTGTAAAGGACATAAAGAAAGTGTAGAATGTATTTCTATTAATTCTTCTTGCACTGAGGTGAGGTAAAGTACCTTGATTTTTCACAATGGCATTGAAATGCCAAATCAGATTAATTATGACTAAAAAAAAAAATTTTGATTTAATTAATAAAATTTCTAGTTTGCAAGTGCGTCTTTGGATTCCTCAATTTTATTATGGACTACCACTCAACCGGAAACAAATGAAGAAATTGAGAAAAAACCGAAAAGAAGAAAATTAAACAAAGAGATTTTAGCAAAGGCATGATATAATAAATCTTATTTTTGTCATTCATTTATTTATTTATTTATTTATTTGTATTGAACTCATGGTAATTAGGCTCCAATCGCGATTATGCGAGGTCACATAGGTCCAATATCCTCCGTGGAATTTGACAAAAAAGATTCAAATAAACTGTATAGTGGAGGTTGGGATCATTCGGTACGAGTTTGGGATGTTGAAACAAGAACAAATGTTGATACTAAGGTTTGTCAAATTCATAAATCGATGTATATATTTAATTATTTCTAATTGATTTTATGATCATGTGATCATCAGATTTGTGACAAAACTGTTCTGGATATCGCCTGTTCAGACAATTTAATTGCATCCGGACATTCTGATAAAATAGTCCGAATATGGGATCCACGAGCAGAAGGTAAAAATTGTTGCATTATTTATTATTATTATTATTATTATTATTATTGTTGTTTTAACACCTTGATTTATTATATTACTAGATGCGACAGTGGTCAAATTGATGCTTTCTTCGCATAAAAACTGGGCATCATGTGTATCTTGGTCATCAAAATCCCAGTTTATGCTTGCCAGTGGGTCTTATGATGGTTCAGTGAAGATCTGGGATATTCGTAGCAAGTCACCTTTATATACAATTCAACAAAATTCAAATTCACAAGAAACAAATTTTTCAGCCAAAAAATTATTTTGTATTGATTGGAATATTGATATAATTTTAAGTGGTGGAGAAGATAATCAATTACACCTTTATGAAACTAACAAGTTAGATATGCAAACTTGAACATATATAAAGTTCAATAAACAATGGTAATTTGCTAGACCTTTTTTATTATGTTATAAATGTTAATCATACTAATAAATAAACAAAAAGGTGTAGTCTTTAAAAATAAATAAAATTAACAAATCTTGAAGACGTTATTTATTAGGAAAGTATTCTAAAATTAAGTGAATTTGGCCATCTCTGTGTTTGCCATCAATGTCAGGCAAATCAACCCACATATCTTTGTAATAATCTCTGTAGACAGTAGAGATATCCACTGTGCTTGTTCCGATCTGAATGAATAAAGAAATGAGTTGATTATTAATATGTAAAATCAAGGAATGTTTACTCAGTTAATGTTTACATACCACATCATCTGTCAAAATATCCTCATCCAAGACTCTAACATGGAGTTCTGATTGATTAGTGACGTTGCTATGTAAATAAATTTAAATTAGCTGACTTGTCACGTGATAAAGCGTGATATAAAGAGTCAAAACTGACTAATGATATTTCTTATCCCAAACAGGTGTAGAAGTATCTCTTCTCGCTTCAGTCTTGAATTTATGAGCAGTCTTATCTAACCAAACTTCCACATAGGGGTCACCTATTATGCAAATATTTATAAGCTGTCTAATATATGCGGACTCGGAATTTCTTGTTCAATACAACTGACGTACCATGACCTATATAATTTTATTATAATAATCAATTTGTTTTGTTGACATTAAAAAAAAAAACAAAACTTTTCAATAAACTCAATAAACTTTAATTACCAAATTCATCAGTTTTCTTTAAATCTCTACCCTCAACTGACCATATAAATACGATGAGACGAAAAATTAATATTAATAGTAGAGAAAATGATATAAATTCAAAAAAATCTTACCAATATGAATAGCAAGTATTCCTTTGGTCATTTTTTTTTTTTTAATAATAAAAATAAAGGGGGAATTAAATGTTGAAATTTATTTCATGTACAATTTATCGTTTATTTAAACTGAAATTTATCTGATTGATGATTATTACAATAACGCCCATTATAAAAAGTCACATGGTCTTTGTGACCTTTTAACTTATTGACGTTATTGATAATTATATCGAACGATTTTACTTATTTGTACGGTAATACAAGCTCCTAGCCTCCAAGTTAAGCTATTTAGTGACGATCAACCTAGCCTTTGAATCGAGATTACGTAGACTTAATGACTGTAGATTGATTTACAAAGTTTATATTTTTAAGATACTGAGATTTATCATATGGACATGGAATACGCTCTCTTGTAGTTGGATTTGGATCACTTGCTAAATGCTCTCCACAG
>CAJVQA010006057.1:0-15350 GCA_910591915.1 Cetraspora pellucida
ACAATAATTTATACAATAATTTTAAGATCGTTAATTGGAATATAATCGGAATATTACTAAAATACCTAATTGCAATCGGTATATAACGACTAAAAATTTTTTATGGGATATAAAGATCTTTGGGCTGAGTTACTATTACTTGGCCAAGATAAAATAATTATTAACTAAGATATTAATTTTATATTATTTGTAAGCATTGTTACATTAAAGTTATTACTACTAGAACAATTAAGTGTAATAATAAAATAATTACTTTTCACACTTATAAGCCTTTTGTCAATTATGATCATAAGATACTTGAAAATGTTATTCTTAACAGTATTTTTTTTATAATATGAATTTAATTATAATAACAGAACATTATCATTTAAGTAAATTTATTATATATAAAGAAAATAATAAATAAAAATTTGAATGAATATATTCAATAATTTCTATTAATAATAACCATTATATAAAAACTCAATAGATTTATATATATAATGAATTACTAGCCAACTTTTATAGTAGTGCATATTATGCTATACAAGAATCACAGTTGTGGTTAGTGAAACAATATTTAGAGGAAAAAAGTATTATAGTTAAAACAAATAAAGTTATTAAAAAGATTAATATCTTAATTGTCCACACTTCAAATATTACAGATGGTCTTTATATTAAAAAAAATTGTATAAAAACAATAATTATTAGAAACTACAAAATATAAATTTAGATTATATAAATTTATATAAATATTATAGTTTAATTGCACTACTATTGCAATATAACCATTTTTAAGTTTTAAAGTTATTTATTGATCTTTACTATAATGACTTTGTTATATATCAGAATATTAATATTCTTTTGGTAGCATCTATATACAACTAAAAAACATGCCATTTGATTTTAGAAAGCATTTGCATAATTACTTTGTTCTAGAGTTTGTCTTTTTTGAAAGAAACTTTAATGACTTTATTTATCTATTTATCTTATATATAAGGCAATTAGAAAGAAAAACACTAACAAACATCCAAGAATATAATATCTGAGTTATTGCCAGTCTTAATGTATTATAGCAGATCTTTCTTAGATAATAATGCTGAAAGTTTTAAATTCAGATTTAATATTTTTAGTTATCACCTGTTTTAAATTGATAAAAAATATTTAAACTTGTTTTTTTTTATTGTTCCTATTTTCAGAATAATGATTTAATAGAAGTAAAGCAATATAGTGTAACAAAAAGTGTAAAACATGTTTAGTTTTAAGAAAAAATTTGACAAATAAAAACCAAGATATTGCCAATATTTTCTGTAATTACCACATTACAAATACTTAATTTGTGAATATTTTTGCAGCTTTAACAATTATACAACAAATAGTCATTATCAAAATATAGGGTCTACAAAATTATTTTTATATACTTGATGAATTTTAATATAAATAACATCTCTAGTTACTACAGAACATTTATCAGCAATGTTATCAATAGATATTGAACAAAGATTTTTCAGGATTTAAAAATTATTTGAATATTCCTATTATTGTTAAAAGTTTCAAATCTTATAATTTATACTAAAAGCTTTATAATATAAAACTGTTTTTGGCTAGAAAAGTTAATGCCATTCATATTAAACAGAACATTAGTTGCAAATTCTTTTAAATATATAAAACTTGCAAAAATGCAAAGACAATCAGACTTGCAGTATAATTAAGTAGCTAATGCAATTATTAACTACTAATTGATTATGGCCAAATGCACTTAATTAGTATTTAAGTTTTTATTATCAAATAGTAACTATAAAGAACTTAAAAAGGTTCTAAAAGAAGAAAGACATGTTTTGACTATAATAAGTTATAATAACATTTACTATACTAATATATTATATGTATTGCTATAGTAGTTTAAAAGCCATATTTTATTTATATATAAGAACCAATATTGTTGATCCAAGCTTTATTTCTTTAGAAATTAAGTAATATGTATTTTATTTTTTTTAATTTTTTTTTATTAAATAATGCTCAAGTAGAAACTTTATTATTTGTACTACAATTAGATATACAATATAATATTACACACTCTATTTTCTATGAGTACTATAGCTAACTATTTCAAATTAGGTTTTAGCTAGAATAGGTTGAAGAAAACTTTTGAATAATTGTCTGAACATTAAATTATACAAGTTGTTAGAGAGTATTTTTATAAGAGCCATTTTGTGATTAAAGATTTGATATTTATAGATTGAAAAAGAGTTTAGTATTGTTTGAAGGATTGGATAGAGTTGGTAGACTGATTTTAGTACATTTGGACTTTAATGTAATGTTGCAAGAGTTTTCTCATTAGTATTAATATATATTATAGGTAGACCAAAGATCTTGGTAATATCAGTTAAGTAAATTGTTAAAAGATGAAATAGAAAAGTATCTGTTTGTTTATTGATAAGTGTTTTGATGTTCTCATATATAGTAGTAAAATAAGTTCCAATAATAGTATATAAAATATAGTTGTATTGAGAATTTGAGAAATGAAGTGTAAAATTTAGAAGAATATTTAATAGAGTTGTTAAAATTGTATTAATAATTTGAAATAATTGAAAAGTGTTATGTATAATGTTTTTGAGTGCTTATAGAATATTTGTAATATTGCTAAAACATGAGAACAATTAAAGAGTATCTTCAATATTTGTGCAGTAGGAACAATAAGATGTAGTATAAAGATATGAATAATAAATATCAAGGTTTTGCATAGTAGATAAGTTATTGGTAAGAATTTTAATACAAAAGATGTATTTTTGTAAGTTATTTTTAAGAAAAGAGTTAGTTTTAGATAGAAAAGATCATTTAATATTGATAATATTTTGAAAAAATTTTAAAATTACCTATTTGGCAATTTCTTAAATAGTTATAATGTTTTTAATAAAAATGTAAACTTTAAAAGAAATTAGAAGAAGAAGTGATTTGAAGTATTGAATTTTGAAATATTGAGCTTAATAATAGATTTTAAGGTTTCTTGTTTAGCAAGTGAATCTGTTGGTTGTGAAATAAGTTTGTAGAATGTGATTTGACTTTATAAAAGATGGTAGTAATGTTTTTAAGATGTTTAAAATAATTAATATAATGAATAATATTACAGTTTTTAGTTTGTATAAATTTGGAAATAATAGATTGTTTAAGATTTTTAATGGCAGTTGTGTTATCAATATAGATATTTAAAAAAGTATTAGATAAAGTTGCAAATAAAAGATAAAAAACTGCTTTATGTTCAATGCAGGTTAAGTTAGAATAATATTGTATAGTGTTAAATTTTATTGATGTGTTGTATTTGCAAATCCATCTTATACCAGATTTTACAACTGAAATTTGAAGATTTTTAATTGATCTATTAGTATAAAAATGTAGTTTATTTGTATTAAGTTAGGAAATAAGATAGTTAAGATTAGTTAATTGTTTTTGATATATTGATAAATGAATGAATTGTTGAATAAGTTGAGCATTGTAAGATAATTAAATTATTTGTAGTTGTAATAAAGAAGATGATTAAAAGAAAATAGAATTATATATATTGATTAAAACTAAAATTTCTCTAAAATCAATTTGAATAGTTGTTTGATTATTTGATATATTAGTTAGATTATAAGGTAAATAAAAGAAATAGTAGTTTGGTATAAGGTAATCAGAAGTTGAGAGAAGCTATAAGAGATCTAAAATGGATGTAAAGTTTTTGAAAAAAGAAAGTCATTAAAAAGTGATTTGATAGAAGATATAAAATATTAATTATTTGTATAATAAAGTTGATAAAAGAAAAAGGAGTTTGAAAGTAAGTGTAATAATATTAATTTAGTTGTATTAAGAACAAGATTTGTAGAAATTAGATTTAAAGTAAGCCAAGTTAAATTGATAGAAATGGCATTTTTTGTTATGAATAATAAATAGATAAGTAAATATAGATTATGTATTTGGATAAATTGAGGTAATTTAAAGCAGATATTATAAAGAATATTGTAAAATTAAATTAAAGAGTACTAAAATTTGTAAGAGTGTCACTTTTTTATATTAAATAAGAATAAGAAAGTTTTTAATTTTATTTTGAATTTAATTAAAAGTTAGTGTAGTAGAACCTTTGTTATTATAAAAGATACCAAGATAGCATATTACATCTTGAAGTTTTTTAGAAAGAATAAGCTAATTGCTCATTGTAAAAGAAGTTGAGTTTGATAAGAATTTGGATTTGATATAAAGAAGATCAAATTTGGAAGCATTAATTTCTATATTATTAAGTTTAGATAATGTAGAAATATTATTTATAATGTTTTGTATTATATTTGCACTTTTGCAATACTAGATAGTATTATTTATAAAGGCTAATAATAGAATTATTATTAAAGATGGTGTTGTATTTGTTATAATATCAATAGAAGATTGATATAAAATTTTGAATAAATGGTTTTTGTATTTTTTGTAAATAAAAAAGAGTATAGAGTTATAATAAATTTTTCATAGTAGAGGTAAATAGGTTTCATCTTGTTTAATACCAGAGTTGATTGTATTAAAGAAGCAAGACTATAAGTAGTAATTACTCTAGCAAAGTGAGAAGAGTATAGTTTAGTAATTAGGTTAATTTCTATTAAGGTATTTCTATTCTTTTGCATATATTCTGCAGTCTTGATATATTAATTTTATCAAAAGTCTTAGACATATATTGAAAAAGAATCTAGGCTTCTTTATTATTAACTTTGTAATGTTTAATTGTATTATGTAAGATTTGTATAGAAAGATGAGTTGAAAAGTTTTAGTAGCTGCAAAGTTTAAATTTGATAAGAAATTGTGACTTGAAATAATATTATCTAGTTAGTTTGTAAATATTTTAGTAAAAACTTTTTTGAAAAGTTTTATTACTAAGATTAGTTAAACTTGATTTAATGTATAATTCCAGTTTGATTTTTTAGAAATTAAAAAAATATTAGAAGATTTCTAGTATGAGAAGATTTTTTGAAGTTGAAAGCATTTGTTTAAAAAGAATCAAAAAATGTTTTGTGCTTTGGAACTAATAAATTTTATGTATTTACAGCAGATTTTAAGAGGTCTTGCTGCTTTTTGATTAGGTAGATTATGGATTAGATTCTGTCATTCTTGTTAAGATATATTATAAATAAGATTTTAATAATAAATTTTAAATTTAGAGTGTAGTTTATAAAGTAAGAAGTATTTTAATAATGATAAAATAGTTTTAAGAGAATTGGTTTTAAAATATTCAGTAAAGTGATATTTAATTGTATTTAGTATTTCTTCATATTCTGCAAAAAGATTATTGTTAAAAATAATTTATTAATATAAATATTGTTATATTTTTCAAGTATTTTTTTATAAAAAAGTTTAGATGTTTCTTTAAATAATTTGATTTGATCTTCTATTTTTCTTTAATTTTATTATATATAAATTGTTGATATTAGTAGTTAAGTGCAGTTTTAATAAGTTAAAATTCTTCTTTAACTTGAGCTAAAGAGAATAGAAGTGTTTAAAATAAGCAGTTTAAGTATTTAGTTTGGTATTTGGTAAGTAGTATATTAAAGTTAATTAAATCTATATAATTTTTAAAAAATTGTATTTCATTACAAAAGAAATAAAATGGAAAGTGTTTTGGTAAGAATAAGTTTTTAATTTCTTTAATTATTTTAATTTTTTTAAAAAAAATATGTTTTTTAAAGCTTTAATTAGTGCTTTGTGAATTTTATTCTACATAGTATTAAGTTGATTTTGATTTGCAATTAATTAGATTTTAGAAGCTAAGTGTTGAAAGTTTTTAGTTGTTTGATTAGTATAGTTTTTAAGATTTTCTTTAGTACAATTTTTCCAAAGAAAAGCTTTGCATTTGTGTTGTTTATAAGGTTTAGATTTATTAATTATAATAAAGATTTTTAGAGTTATAATGTAGTGATCTGATTTGATTATGCTGATTATAAGGATTTTTGTATAATTAATATTAGTAATAGATAAATTGGTTTAGATTTGATTAATTTAGCTTTGTATATTATTATAACTAAATTAAAGATTTTTTTGAAGCAATCTGTCAATTTTTGGATTTAAAATACTATTTAGATCTCTAATAATAATTAATTTGTATTTGTTATTTTAAATAAAGAAAATTAAATAAGCTTGAACTTCTTTGCAAAGTTGTTTTTTCTTATAAGTTAGAAAGTATATTTGAATAAACCTGAATAATATATTTTAGAAATGAAAATCAAGACCAATTATATGTTTATTAATATTATAAGACTTGGCAATATATTTGGAGATTTTTTAATAAACAAAATACTGACTCTGGCTTGATAAAAATTTGTAAATGAGTTTCAGAAACTAACATAGTTTTAAATTTGATTATTTAAGAATTTGTCTTTTTTAAATAATAAATATGTTTTAAAAAGTTCAAAATTTTTTAAAATTTTTTTTTTGTAAGTGTTTAGTTAAGACAAGTTTTTTATTAGCTTGTAAGAGTCCATTAATATTTATTGAACCAATTTTAATTAGAAGAGAAGTATGTTTAAATGAGGTTATTAATGAGGCAATTAAAGGTGATATAAATATGTTTGAATTAGATAATTAATTAGATATAGAGAAGAAGGCAGAGTTTGTATTAGGTATTTTCTAGTTAAGAATAGATAGTAAAGGTAGATGGCTATATCTTTTATAAAGAGAAGAATCTATTGTAATATAATTTGGTAATGTTTGTTCTATAGCATTTAAGTAGATATGTGTTTCTGTTTTGTTAGAATTTATAGATATTTTTATTAGACTAAAAAAAAGATTGTAATATAAATGTTGAATAAAATTGTTAAGTATAACAGGTTCTAGTATTTGAAATAAGTTGTAATATTTATAAATTTATTGTAGCATTTGTTTACTTCTGTAAGAGTTAAAGCATTAAATGCAGAGATAGTATTTGTAATGTTTTTTACAAAATTGCTCACTATTTTAGGCTCAGCTTGCACAGCTGTGAAGAATATTATAATCTGCCTTGTATATTGGATCTGGTTGTCATAATTCTGGTCTTTCATTACAATAAGCTTTACTGCTTGTCTACTGTTATTATTCTTCTTTAAGAATAGTCTACAAATAGTAAAAAACATTATAATCTTAGAAGTAGCAGTTACTTTAATGTTTTCTGTAGAAGAACTTATTAAAAAGGAGTTTCTTAGTCTTGAGTAAAATTGTCAAGTGTTTCTTTTTAAGAAGTATAGTTGTCAAGATTATTATTTTAAGTAGTAAATAAAGTTAGATTTTCTTTTTTAGCTTCAAATTCATTTTAGTTTTGTATAAAGAATATATTATTGTATTGAATAGAGATAGAAATGTTAAATGTTTAATTATAAATTTTTTTGCTTCTGAGTAGTAAGTTTTGTTGTAGTTAATTCTAGTTTGTTTAAGAGATACTTTAAATTGGAATCAAATTTTATAGTAGGTAATTATGCAAGCTAAGATATATATATTAGTAGTAAAGTCATGATTTTCTTAAGAACTCTTAAATTTCATCATTTTCAGCTACTGTTTGTAGATATTTTTTTAAATATTAGTAAAAATAGTATGTTGTTTATATTACTTCACTATTAATATTGTTAAGTAATACAAAGCTTTCTTTAGTTGATGTGGCTATTTTTCTTAATTTAGTTATAAGTGTTAGTTTTAAAAAGGTTGCTGCTAGTTGTTGATCAGGTTGAAATAATTTAGTTTCTAAATGAGAATGTTCCTATTTTTTTAAATTAAATTTTAATACTGAATGAGATTTAAATAATTGAGAGAAGTAAAATTAGGAAATGTTTTTAAAATTGTGTTTTGTATTATCTGAAAGTAAGTTATATGATTTGCTATAACATTTATGAAAGTAATAAAGTGTTGCTTTGAAGATAGCTTTAAAGCATTCTTGAAGTAAAGATAAGGTATTTAAAAGAAAGTAAGTTTTTGGTAAAAGTTCTTTGCAGTCTTTAATAAGCTTTTAAGATATTAACATTTTGATATAGTTGCTTGTTTTTTATTAGTCAATTTTTTCAAATTAAATTTTGTAGTTTTTAAAAAATTTTTAGAATCAGCTTTTATAAGTTTTGGTATAAGGTTTAAGTAAAGAGATTTTGAAATCATCTTCAAATTTTTTTGCAAGAATGTTCAGCTTGACTTTGATATTAAATTTGGTATTATTTTGAATATTAAATTGTAGCTTATCTGTATCATAATCAATGTCAAAATTTAAAGTAAAGTGTAAAGTCTTAATGTTAAGTTCTTTTATATATTTTTTAAAATTAATTGTTTTGTAAGTGTGGTTTAAATATAAGTATAGGCATGCTATGTTAATAATGCCTTTTTTTCTGTTGTTTTTTAAGTAAGATAGAATAGAATAGTGTGATCAAAGAATATATAAATAGTTTAGTTAAATATTTTATTTAAATTATTTGATTTTTATTACAAAGCAATTAATCTAAAATCATATTTGTATATAATTAATATTACAATAGCATATAAAGAGTTGTTATTTTAATATTATATAGAATAGTTACTTTAATAACATATATGTAAAAGCAGTAACCTTCTAATATTTAAAATAGGTTAAAACAATATATATATATGTTGTTTATAAGTGTATATATATATATTAGTTTTGCTATTATTATTTGATTGGTTAGTTCTAAAAAGTAAATTTAGAATTTATATGTAATTGAATTCTTAAATATATAGAGTACTAAAAAATATTTAAATATTAAAACAATTGTGTCAAATAGAATTCATATAGCAAATAAATACAATAATATTTAAAATTACTAAGTTATATTAAATATAGTTTGTAAATCTTTCTAACTTTTATGGCTGTTATTATTAATCTTAATATGCAAGAATATTTAGAACTTTTGTAAACACTGAAGTTAAAACAAAAGAGATGATTTATCATATTTTTAAAATTATAGTTCTGTGAACTAATTACAATAATATTAAATTTGATTTATTAAAATGTTACACAACTCTTCAGTCTATTCAGCATTTAGCAGATAATAGGTCTAACTCTTGATATTTACAATCTAATATCATTTTTGTTAATATAAAATAGTAATATTATCATATATTATTATTATTATTATTTTGCTTTCACTAAGGCTATTTGCTATCAATAGCTACTATTTTTATCATAAATTTAATTATGATTATATAACTTATACAAGGTTATTTCTATACTCACTAGCAGATAGTGCACAAGCTCTCTTATACCTATTTAGATGCCATTTAACCTAACTCTAACCTTTTTATCTGTATGTCTATCAAGCTATTACATATTTCAAAGTATGTTATCTGACTGTAGAGCTCTAGAGGACCTCTTTGCTAACTAACTATCTACATTTAATCTTTGCTAACAGAGCTTGCTTTTGTAAAGTTTATCCAAACTCTAGTACTAACTTTATAGATATCTCTAGTACTTAGCTATATCTTGCTTTTAGATCTTAGACTTTCAATTCAGATAGCCTGAAATAACTGTGTTCTGTTCCTAATACTCTAAAGATCTGTCTCTCCAAGATTTTTTTTTTCTGATTTAAGATATTTAGCAACCTAGTTAGTAGTACCTCTCATTTGAAGTTTTTGCTTGTCTGATGTCTTCTACATTAGTATTCATTTTCTAGGTTTAGCCTTTACAATAGTACTGTTAAGGATCTGTACTATCTCTCTACTTGGATCTTTCTAAATAGGCTTTGGCTTCTCAGTTCTACTAATTTACACAGCCACAAGAACTTATTTTGAGTTTGTATTGTCTTATATCAGTTTGCATTCTTTTGTGTTCAATATTGCACAGATGCCCTATGACCTGCCAATCATACTAGTGCAACAATAGTTACAGATATTTATCCAACTAATTAACAGAATGCTGTTACCATAATACTGCCTATGCATTATATAGGTGATTATCTAAATTTTCATTGTCAATAGGTTTTGAACTTACTACCTACTACTTGGAAGTTAACAACTTATCCACTTTACTAAATTGTCACACCTATTATTATATATTATTAATAGTTTTATTATTTATTGCAATTGTAATTTTTTTTTTTTTAATATTAATGATAAGGCCATGTCTCTATTTTTATTAAATATTTATTTGAAATTTTTACAAAAAGCATAAATTTACTTTTAAAAATATTATAAAAAGAGTAGAAGCTCAGACTAGTTTATCTGTGACATAAACTAACAGGAGTGGCCAAGGCTTACCTAGATTTGGATATTTGTAATAATATATGAAAGGTTAGTTTAGTATTTTATCCATTGTATATATTAGAAATTAATTTTAGAGTGAATTGAATTAGAAAGAAAAGATTGAGGTGAATGTGAAGTGAGATTAGAAGGTGAATTGAAAGTAGAAGGATAAGCTGTTGATCTTGAAATACAGTAAGGAATCCAAATTTTATGATATACTTGTTAGTTAAGATGAAGTAAAAACTTTATAATAAGTATTATAGCTATTTTTTTAGATGATAGGTTTGAAACAATATAAATAATTTCATTTGGCACTAGGCCTGATAGAGTTGAAAAGACTAATGGTAGGTCTATTGTGTTGTGTGTTGTCATACAATACAGTTGTCTAATTTGGCAATGAAGTTCAATTATAGTTTCAGAAGTGGTATCGAGTGTGTTTGTGTTTAGAGCATGTTGTAATGAACTGTTAATAATGTTGTATAGCAGTTGATCAGATGGACATATTATCCAATAAAGGTGAGAACTGGTTTCATAGCATTGGTAACAAGTTGGTGAATATGAGTGGTATTGTTTGTGTAAAGTGTGTAGAGTAGAAAGATTATCAAGTAGGATTTTAATTCTAAAAGATTTAAGAGCAGAAGATTAGAAGCTATGTGAAAAGTTTGAGATTTTTTGATTGTTGTTAATGTATAGCCAAGTAGCTTGCCAATTAATTTGGTTGAGGATTTTGTTCCACTTTTGAAATCGGTTTTGTGTTGTTTATAAAGCATAAATATGTGCATGACAAATTGTACAAATACTGTGATGAATAGGTAATTCTAAAAAGAAGTTTTCAAGATTTAGCATATAAGATGGATTATAAATATTGTATAACGTAAAAGTTAGATATGATAGGTTATAATGGTTTCATGATAGTTGGTCAGCAAGGTTGTTGTATATGTTGTCTTAATGTGCAGTTACTTTGTGAAAAATAATTTGAATTTTGTATAAGTTGACAAAGTTAATTAGTGAGTTCCATAATGAAAAGTATAGTGTATGTGTATAGGATAAGGTTGTAGGAGAGTTTACAATGTTTTGGTATTTAGAAATTACAGATTGAGAGTCTGTATATATATTTATAATACTATTTCTAGAGGCAATAATAAGAGCAGATAGAATAGCAATAAGTTCAGCTTTAAATGAACAAGGCCATAGTTTTGTTTGAGCTTAGAATATATATAGTATGGAGTTATTAAAAATTTGGACCCATCCAATACTTATAAAGTATTGTGAAGTATTCAAGTCAATAACAGAACCATCTGTGTAAAAGTGAAGTTCTGACAAATTAGCATTATAGTTGGCTATTTGTTGAAGGTTGTGTATAAATGAACAAGGTTCGAAAATTGTAGGAATTGGTTGAATAGCAATAGTAATATTTGGAGGATTTGAAATTTGAGTAAAATGTCGAATTGCAATAGAGTATATAAGGTCAAGATGATTAGCATTAAAATTAAGAGTTTTGTTATGAGTATTAACTTGACCCAAGAATTAAGTTAAGAGATTAGTAGGAATAGCAATTGTACATTTGTTAACAATTGTTTGAGAGTTAAGAGAACAGTCTGAACATTTATATGATTAAATAGGTAGAAGGAGATAAAGTCAAGTAAATTGTGATTCAATATTATATTGCCAATATGTAATAAGAATAGATCCAGATGCAGAAGGTTGCCTTCTGACTTTGCCAGCAATGATTTGATTATTAAGTACTGTAATAAGCTATGGTATTTTGCGAGATGAGAAGTGTCTAGTTGTATAACTATAGTAGTTTGTATTAGGTAAGTGTAGATGTTGGTAAAGTATGCGATTGTAAGAGTGGCTTGTAACTTGGTGTTCTAAATAAGTAAACCAAAGTGGCTGTTTGCCTTTAGAGATCTTGTAAATATGAGAAGAGATGTGTTTTCAGTCCAATAAGTATGAGTTATCAAATGTAGTAAGTTGATCAAGGTATAGGATACCATGATGCTTAAGTTGTTTGTTGAAAGTTGAGTATTTTAGATGTGAGGAAAGCAAAGATTCTAATAAGATAGAACCTTGTTGTATAGTGTATGGAATGTTGTAAGTTGGGTTAGAAGTAAATGTAATACCAAGATGTTTAAAAAGTTAAATTATTTTAAAATTAGTAGTATATTTGTTTGGTCCATCAATAATAGGATTCTCATGAATTAAGATGCTAGTAGATAATTAGAGATTGTTTTGGAGCTGTTGAAGCCAAATGTGAGTGCTAATACCAAAAAGATCAGAAAAGTTAAGTCTCTTAGTATAATTTGTAATATAATATTGAAGTTGAATATCCTATATATTTTGAATATTATATAGTTGAGGATGAAGTAGTGTACTAATAGAAATTGTATGACTAAGTTTGGCTTTGCTTTTAACAAGTCCAATATGATTGGTAAGAATTTTGTTACATGTGTTCTGACTTAGAACAATGTTATAAATGTAATATTCAATTGTAGGAATAATAACTATATTGATAATATATCATGCATGTATGTCAGTAATTTTTTTAGTACTTGCAATTTTTATAAGATGTGATGATTCAGCTGTAATAAGCTTAGTTTGTTTTGTTTGCTTGTTGTTAAATGTAAACCAGCATTCTAAAAACTTAAATGGTTCATTTGAAAGATGGAGGTTAAGTAAATGATTATTATAAGTAATAGGACTGTAATTAGTTGAAGAGTTATTATTTGTAAGTATTGATTTGGTAGGATTAATTTGGATGTTGGCCATGTTGTAAAAGGATTCTGCTATTAACAGAATTTGTAAAAGTTCTTGTTGTGAAGATGCAATCTATAGAGTGTCATTTATATAGACAAGAACAGAGGAGTGAGATTCAAGTTTGTTAAATGTTTGATTTTTAAGATTAGTTGGCCAGGAAACTTTAGTGTTGTATTCATAAAAGTTATTGTAAATATATGAGATAAGTGGGTCATAGTATATTCTCCATAAGAGTGAAGTAATAGTTTCTTTTTGGTCGATACTATTATAGACTAGATATAAAGAGATAAGACCAAAATTTGTAATAACTTGGTTTTGTTGATCAGTGAGTAGATTAATAATAGTGTTGGTAAAAGTAGCAGGAAGGGCAAAATGCTGCAAAGAGTATTTAAGAAGTTCAAGATTAACTGAATTATAAGCTTTGCTCATATCTTGAGACAAAAGCCAAATTGTTTTTTGATTGCATGATGCATCTTTAGTAAGGTTATTGAGTATGAGTATAGGTATTGAGGTACTATTGTTAGGCAAAGCAATATAATTATATAGTGAAAGAATTGGGTATAGTGAATATATTTTACTGATTCTGTTAGTAGTAATCTTTATGTAGACTTTGTGGATATGTTCGATAAAGCTTATAGGGTAAGTAAGATTTAGATCTTCATCAAATGTGTTTTACTTTGGAATTGGATAAATTCTGCTATGTTTTTATTGTTTAGATATTTGGTTTGAGTTACGGCATTGATTAAATGGAGCAATTATAGCTTTAATGCAAGTGGCACCTGCATGTTTAAGCATTTCATATCTGATATTTGTAGGTTCACAGGCTTACCATTTGAAAGTTTTGCCATAGTTTGAAGCACTTTTTCTTCCATGATGAAAGCAGTAAGAGAGTTATACTATTGGGTGTCAATGTGTGCTTGTGGTTAATATTGTATAGATCAAAAATTATGAAATAAGTTTTGGTCAATTGGTTGATGTGCTGTCCAGTTAAGAAAGTAAGATTGTATATGTTGTTTAATAAGGTGTGATTCTGTAACAAGTTGGTAAAGTAATTTAATATTTGAAAAGTGAATAGAAGATTTGTAATGATTAAGGATACTGTTAATAGCTTGTTTAGAATGTGTAGAAAGAGTTTCACATCTCTTTTTAGTAGCTTGTTGAATTTGTTGTCAGAGTAATAGGAAGTTTTCAAGATGATATGCATGATAAAGCTATTTTCAAATATTTTGTGCATGCTGAGTCCATTGTTTAAGTTTTGAATTTTGGTTAGAAAACAAGGTTTGAAAATTACAGTTGGATCTTTTATTTATATTTTGAATTTTGAAATTAATTAAATTAATATTTAAATTGTTATTAAGATTTTTAACAATTTTAATTAAGTGTTCAAGTTCTTTAAGTGATAGGTGAAGTAAGGTGCTATGAGATGAGTACTTGTGGTTGTAGCTATGTTTGTGAAATTTTTTGTTAGATATTGAGTATATAGCAGAATAAATAATTGAGTGTTTGATTTTATGCCAAGTAGTTTCTATGCTTTCATTAGTATTGTGGTCAAGTGGAGTATTATGTGAGTTAAGTTTTTGTGAAAGCAAATCAGAAAATTCTATTCATTTTTCTGATGACATAGCTTTGTAATTAAAAATTCTATGACTAATGTCAGTATGATAGCATAGAGGTTTGCTAAATGCATTAGTAAAATACTATAAAGAAAGGAGAATAGAATGGTCACTTGATGTAGAGTAGCTACTATCATCAAGTCTATATGAAATGAAAAACTATAAATTAAATGAATCAGTCCATATGTAGTCAATGCGGCTTTGACTAGTATTGTTTGATTATGTATAATGTTTGTTATCAATATATGCCCCAAGGTCATATATATTAGTTTGATGTAAGTAGTTAGTTAGTCAAAATTTAGATGATGAGCTACAAATATCATTATATGTATTAAAGTCACCAAGAATAATTGGATAAAGGTTGAGTTGGTAGGCTTGTTAAATCTATGAAATAACTGTTTCTTGTATTTTGTTGCATCAATGTGTATCAGTAAAGGAGAGATAAACTGTTATGATACAGAGTTTAATTTTATTTTTGAAAAAAAGGTCTAAAGCTACTGCATCTTCAGCATATATTTGGCAGTTGTGTACATGTGGTTGAAGGTAGTTATGGATCATAATAGCAGCACCTTCTGCAGAATTTTTAGAGTTTGCGCAAAAATAGGTAAACAGATTATTGTTGCAAAAATAAAGGTTAGTAGTATTGGTGATTTTTGTTTCAGTGATACAGGCAATATCAATGTTATTGTAAAGACAGTAGTTTTGCCATGTTTCTTTTTTGGTTATTGTGTTGAATCCTTGAACATTATGTGTTGCAATGTTTAAATAAAGGTCTCACAGGTT
>CAJVQA010006058.1:0-15347 GCA_910591915.1 Cetraspora pellucida
AGATAAATTAGATAAATTAGATAATAATTTCATTTATAGTCTAAGTCTCATTCTTGTAAAAAATTTGTAAATTGGCTTTAATCTGTATTAACTCATGTAGTTGCCTATAACAAATTATTAATAAAGATAAAGGCAAAACCTTATCTTAACACTAAAAAAAAAAAAAAAAAAAATTAATAAGCAATAGAGATGTAGTAATCTAGTGAAGTGGATAGGTTGTCAACCTTCAAGTGCCAGGTCTAAGGTTTAATTCTTATAGATAACAAATTTTGGAAATTATACTTGTATTACAGTAACTGTCTCTTGTAAATCAGTTGGGTTTTGGGTATTTGTAATCTTAGATACACCAAGTCAGATTCTATCTAATATTGGGAGTTTAAAACATTTATGCAAAATGTAATATTATATGTAAATAGAAAAATATAAAAAATTAGTATTGTATAAGACTTTAGTGCAAATCTATGATAAGACCACTAGGTGTAGAAGACTAAAAAATTAAGAAGATAAAAACCCATTTAAAAATCCTAAGTAAAGAGATAATACAAACTTTTGATGATACTGTTAGACTAATAAAAGCCTATAAAACATCTTTATAGCAATTGTTGAATGAACTAAATAACAAGATATATAGAAAAGCACATGACCAATTAGGTCACTGAAATCATCAGAAGAAAAAGATATATAAGTATACTATATCAAGCCATCTGAATTAAAAGTTTAGAAAGTCTGTCAGTTCTAAGTTGTGGCTAATAGAGGATAATAGAGAAGATATCAAAAAGACAGATACTAGAGTTTGTATAAACTTTATAAAAGTAATAGTTGTTTAATAGATAACTCTGACTACAAGTGTTAGTTTTAGTCATAGCAAAAAATTCATGTTAGTAATAAATAAAGAATATATAGTTTACTTTGATAAGTTTATTTCAAAGATAAAATTGTCCTAAGGTTAAGATAAAAGAATTTGGGTCAAATGCCCTAGTAAAGTTAATATTAGTATTAGATCAGAAGATTTAAATAAAACATCTAAGCAGAAGTATTAGATATAGCAACTGGTAGGAAATCTTTAGACAGACTTCTTAAATAGATAATATAGAAAAGTTATACATATAGCCAGTTGTATACTTATTTGATAGTTTAATATAGATACATTGAGTATGATAACTTAGTAAAGTGGATAAGTTGTTATATCCTCAAATGGTAAGTTGTGAATTCAAAACCCATCAACAATAAAATTTGGATAATCACCTATATAATATATAGACAGTATTATGGTGACAGCATTTTGTCAATCAGTTGAGATAGAATACCTATAACTATAGTCACACCAGCATGACTGACAGGTCTGGAGCATCTGTATAATCTGTTATACAGAGGAATGTAAACCAGTACACCTAAAATAAGTCCTTAGGTTATATAAATTCGTAGAACTAGAAAGCCAGAGCTCATTTGAAAATTTCAAGCAGAGAGGTAACACAGATCTTTGATGGTACTACTATAAAGGCTAGACCTAGGAAATATATACCAATGTGAAAGATTCGAGTAGACAAGAACCTCAGGTAAGAGGTACCACCAACCAGGCCATCAGATTTCAGATCAGAGAAAAAGGATATTGGACCAGCCTCAATATACAAAGAACAGGTTATAGTTCTTTCGAGCTATTTGGATTAGGAGTCTAGATTCAAAGCAGGAGTATACTAAAAGTACTAGGAATATGCAGTAAAGTTAGTACTGGGGTCTGAGTAAACTCTATAAGAGTAGCCTGTATTAGTGTTCTAAAAATAGGTAGATAGTTAACAATGAGGGGCCCCCTGTGTTTTACTAGCAGATGATATACTTTGAAATATGTAATGGCCTAGGAACCAGTACAAAAAGGATAGGTAACCATACTGCTCAGATGATATACCAGTTAGGTATATATAGGGGGTTAGTTAAAGATTCCAATATAACAAGGCAAATGATTAGAGAGTTTAAATAAATAATCTTCTAGTAAATTATAGGTATGGCATCTAGTATAAAACCTTAGGGCAGACTACTTAAATAGACAACCAAAAGTTGCACACGTGACTAACTGTACTCTCATCTCTGTAAAAATAGTTGTAATAGCTTATCTGATATAAGTCAATAAAGTATTACTACAAGTATAGCCTTTAAATATATATATATATATATATATATATATATATATTTATATAAACATGTATCTGAGAGAGGTGTGGTGACCTAGTAAAGTGGTCAAGTTGTCAACCCTCCAAGTGGTAGGTTGGGTGTTCAAATTCCATCAATGGCAAAAATTTGGATAATCACTTATGTAATATTTGTATTATGGCAACTGTTACTAATGATTGGGTTAGAATACCTGTAATGGCAGTTACACCAGTATGACTGGCAGGTCATAGGGCATCAGTGCAAGTATAGCATTATACAGAGGAATGCAAACTGACAAATTGGATGATGCAAACACTAGATAAGTTCTTGTGGCCATGTAAATCTGTTAAAATTAAGTAACAAAAAGTCTATTTAGAAAGACCCAAGTAAAGAGGTAGCTGAATTTTTTATGGCTTTATTGTAAAGGCTAGCTCAGAAAAATGAATATCAAGATCATAGTACCTAGTTGTAGTAGCTGGATTAGCAAGAACTTCTAGGTTGGAAGTCTTGGAGGTACCACTAATTAGGCCATCAGAATAAACTAAAAGAAAAAAATATTAGACCAACCCAATATATTAATGGACTGGTTATAGTTCTACATAGGCTATCAGAATTAGGAGTTTGGTAAAAAGGCAGATAAAAAGGCAGATAAAAAGGCAGGAGTATACTAAAGTCCTGGAGTTATGCTATAAAGTAGATGCTAGGTCTAAGTAAACTCTAAAAAGGCATAGCAGATTAATGATCAGCCTGACTGCAAGTGTTGGTTTTGCCATAGTGATATCTAGGTCAACTATAAAAATAAGTACAGAAGGCTCTGAGGGGTTTACCTTAAGGATAAATTAGTTCTAAGGTTGAGACGATGATCTGAGCATCTGGGTATGACCTAGTGAGTTAATACAGATTACAGATTTAGAGGGTTTAAAGTGAAATATCCAAGCAGAGGTATTAGGTATGACAATTGGTAGGAAACTTTTAGACAGATTTTTTAAATAGGTAATATAGAAAAGTTACATGTGTAGTCAATTGTATTCTCTTCTGTAGTGATTCATTAAACCACAATACTGATAAGTGATTAATAAAAGTCAAAAGACCAAAAAGGTCATCTTAATACCAAAAAAAAAAAATTTAGATAAAATCATATGTAAAATTTTAAATAATTATCAATCAACTCTCTTTACTGATCACTCATACACAAGTTGTAGAAAAGCAAATTAAAAGTTTGTCAAAAAATAACTGTCTAACTGACTTTACAGATCAAAAAAAAAGATAAAACTAGTAAAGAAGATATAATAAGAACAAGAAAGAGAAAACTTAGATAACTTACTAAAAGAATAGAACAAAAAATGCCTTGGTTGGCATTAGAAAAAACAGAATTTAGGAAATTTACTGTAACCTGGAAGCATAAATCTGTAGATTGCAGCAACACATGAACAAAAAAACAAACCAAACATACAGATTAGTTGATATACAAATAAACCTAATCCAAATAGCAATAAACATAAGTATAAAAGATTTCAAAACAACAAGTAGTAAACAGAAATCACTGATATTTAGACTAAAAATGAGTAGCATACAAATCTATAAAGTAAGTCTAATATTAATCTACATTAAGAAAGCATATTAGGCAACAAACAGTATATTTAACAAGATGTTTTTTAATCAAGCAAGCAAAATCTTTGCAACATCAGACAAAGAAGATGAAATTGTTATTATGCTAACAGAATAAGATTCAATAGAGGTTGCCTTGCTATGTATAACCAAAGAAATAATCAAAAAGCAGAAGAAGAGCAACCAAACAAGAAGATTAATATTAACAAACAAAGCAAAAATGCTACAATAGAAAAACTAGCAATAGTGCAGTTACAGAACAAGAGAAAAGAAATACAGCAACAGTCAAATAAAGCAAACAGAAGTCAAGAAGAATCATATAAAGCAATGCAAGAAAAGAAGACAGAAAATGAATAAGCAGTTGAAAAAAAAGCATAAAATAATATTAAAAGCATACAAAAGAAAATAAGTATAGAGGTTAGTTTAATAAACAAAAGCCAAGTAGAAGGAAACTTATCTACTCAAAAAAGAAACACAAAAGAACAAAAAGAGAAGTATGAACAAGAAAGTACTAAAAAAGAAATCGAAAGAGAAATTGACATATTTGAAGAACCCTTAGAAGAAAGCATGTAGGCTTCAAAAAAAGAAACTGCAACTAAAACAACAGTCTACTTGCTAATATACTAGTGCATAATATACTTAGTGAAATGAAAAAAGACCATATGAAATTCATTAGATGTTCTTTAAGAAACAATATGCATATTAAAGACATTAGAGAAGTTTTCAAAAGAAAAAACTTATAATAGAGATAGACTTTAATTGTGAATATGGCAGAAGTGAGGCAATACAAAGAATTAGCAAAAAGGGGAGTAACTGGTATAAAATGATACCAGAAGAGAAAGAGAAAGGTAATAGGAGAAAACAAATACAATATAATAAGAGATATTAGAAAAAAAGAAACAATAAAACAAGAACCAAAGAAGAAGAACCTGAGTAAGAAGAAAATGAAACCAAGACAAATGAAAACCAACACAAAATAAGTAAAGAATTAGAGAACACAAACTATATAATAATATAGAACTTGCCAATAAACATAAACAAAAAAAAAGTAGAATACATTTGCAGAAGATTTAAAAAAGCCTATGTAGTAAGAATTAAAAGGTTAAAGTATAAGGCCTTAGCAATAGTACAAATAAAAGAAACATATAAAGACATACTATAGGCTATATCAATAAGTAATAACAAATTAGTACAAGTAACTAAAGGAATAAAGAATCATAAAGCAAGAGAAAGACAAAGAAGATATATAACAAAATTGACAGAATTATCAGAAAGTGCCTTAGAAGTTTTACTATTATGAAGTTTAAAAAACAAAAAAGTTAAATCAGTTCACATACCTTCAAATAGAAATAGAAATCAAAGAAGAACAGCAACAGTCATGTTTGTAACAGAAGAAGATATAAAATCAGCCCAATCAAAACTATTCATGTTTAACAACTTTTGACTTCATTGGATAAAAGAAGAAATAGAAAGAACAAGATGAAGAGAAAGCCTCAAAAAAAAAAAAAAAGAAGCTAGAAAAGGTTTAGTCAAGCCTCTGATACAGAAAAGAACATCAACAGAGAAGAAGAACAAGAACATAGATTAAGCATAAACAGAAGAAGAAAAAAACAAAATTAAAGAGTAGAAGATTGGATAACAACAAGCAGAGGCTATACACAAAATCAAGTTACAGAAAATGAAGCAAGACATATAAACTTATTTAGAAAAAAAAACAAACCTCATAGAAAAAAAATAGCTGAAACCAAGTTCCAAGTACAAGAAGAATCCTTGTATACAAGTAAAATTCTGAGGTGAATTATAGAAAACTTGAGAAATTAGAGAACATAAGAGGTACAATAGAGAAAACTTTGGCTGATTACTTCTAAGAGTGCCCCAGTTGAACCAATAAGTATAGACCAGAAGATTAAAGAGTTTTTGCATGAAGAAAGAAGAAATTTTGAAAGAAGCAATATGGAAACACCTTCTGGTTACAAAAAAGAAACAAATAAAAAAGAAAAACAAAAAAAAGTAGACATGAAAACACAACATAAATATTTGAAAGAAAAATGGAAACAAGAAAGAAAAGAAATTAAAATTGCATATTACAACATTAATGAACTTAAAACCAGGGGTTGGAAGTTAGAAAATCTTATAGAATGAGCAAGTGAAGAAGAACTTACAATAGTAAAAATAATAGAAACAAATATTACAAAAAAGAAAAAAAAGTTTTTATTATACAATTGTAGAAAACATTATAAGAATTACTGAATTAGTGCAGCAACAAACAAAAAAAAAGAGTCAGATATAGAAATATTAATAGACAGAAGATAGAAAAAGCATGTAGAAGCAGTTAAAAGAATCAGTAAATACTTGCTAGAAATGAGATTATATTTTAAACAACTAGAGCTAGTAGTATTAGGAGTATATATCTTACCAAATAACAAATTGATCAGCAAGAAAATTCAGCAAAGAATTATAGAAGTAGTAACAAACAAAAAAAGAGGTACAGAAATAGTTATATTAGGTGACTTCAATTACACAGTAGATAACATACTAGATAGACAGCATCTACAAACATCAAGTTATAAAAGACTACTAATATTTAGCTACCTCAAAAGACAGAACTTTGTAAACTTATTTAGAAACATGCATCTAGCAAAAAAAGCATACACATAGTCAAATCAGGAGGTTGCAACAAAAATAGATTACATCTAATTATCAGAAACATTTGCATTAGACTTACAGAAAGTAAACATAGAAGAAGCAGAAGGTCTAACAGATAGTAATCACAAAATAATAACAACAGAGGTATAGATAAAATATGTAATTACAAACTGCAGTAAGACAGAAACCAAACATAAAAACCAAACAAGAATAATATATCTATATAATGAAGCAAAACAAGAAGACTAGAAAGAGTATGCAAAGAAGCTACAAAACCAGCTAGAATAGAAAAAAATACTAAGTTAATTAGAAAATAATAAAGCAAAAATAGATTATAATACAGATAGACTTGATCAAATGTGAGATGCAATAGAAGAGACCATAATTGAAGCAGCAAACAAGCAAATTCTAAAGAAAAAAATATTTAACACAAAGGCAAACAGAAGACAAGATCAAAAAAAGACAAAACAATGCAAACATATTATTGAACTTCAACAAATAATTAAGAAAGCAAAAAGTATGAAGAATCAAGATATAGAAGAGGAAGAAGAAATCAAAATAAACAATAAACTAAAAAATATAGAGAAAGTTTTAGGAGTAATATTATCAAAACTAAACAGACAATGATCAGAGGCCTGAATAGATAATATTAAAAGTTGGCAAAGAATAATCAGAGAGAAGAATAAGAATAAGTACAGAAAAAACAAATAGAAGAAAACATAAGCAGAAGATGCAAAATGATTAAAACTGATCAAAAATAAATAATTTGTAGTCTACTAAACAGATTATACAAGAAGATTATTCTAGACAGATTTATAATACAAGATAAAAAAGAAGTGGATCTAGTATCAAAGCCAAATGCAGTTCTAAGTGGTTTGGCAGCATACTACAAGAACCAATTTAGAAAAAAGAATACCAAACTAAAAGAAATGACAAAAGAATAAAAAGAAATATATAAACTGAAGAAGTGGATTGATGAGGTTGGTATAAAAAATTAGAAAAAAAAATAGAAAAAAAAGAATAAGAAGATATACTCAAAGAGCTTAAAGTGAATATAGCTCTAGAAATATTAGGTATAAGCTACATATTAATAAAATGAGCAGAAAAGAAATCACAGAAAATATTTAGAGCATTCACAAATCTGATCATAAAGAAAGAAGATATATCAAAAAAGTAAAAAATAGCACAAATATATCCAATTCTGAAAGATGTAGATTGGAGATATTGTCTAAACACATTAGACCAATAGCATTAATTGAAATTTTCAGAAAAGTTGTTACAAAAATAGTAACAAGAAGACTAGCCAGAGTGTTTACGAAAAAAAACATATTCAAGAATTCAAATTTTATAGGTCTTTTAGGCAACTCTACAAAGCAACTTATACATATACTAAATATGATAATGGAGAAGGCACAAGTAGTGCTCCTAGGTTCAGTTCAGTTCAATTTAGGTTCATGAACCAAGTTCATTGAACCTGAACTGAACCTCAAATTTTGCAGATCATTGAACATGAACCTGAACTGAACTTAAAATTTATGAACCTGAACTGAACCTGAACTTAAAATTTGGTTCAGTTCAGGTTCAGTTCAAAGTTCATGAACATGTTTAGGTTCAATATTATATATATATTTTTTATATATAGAACAATTTACTTAGAGAATAGAGATAGAATTAATTAATAAAATTTTAAGAATTATAATATTTTTTATAATTTTATTAATAAAATTATGAAAATTGTTATAATTCTTGAAATTTTACTAATTAATTCTATTTCATTCTTTAAGTAACTTTGTTCTACACATAAAAATACATTATATCAGCATATATTTATTTTATAATTTTTAGTTCTAAAAAAAAGATGTTTAATTTTGGATTTTTGATGAAAAAAATTCAAAATTAGTGTTTTTAGTTTAGTTTAAATTATGAACCAAGGTTTAGTTTAAATTATGAACCAAGTCTATTGAACCTGAACTGAACTTTAAAATTTGCAGATATTGAACCTGAACCTGAACTGAACTTCAAATTTTGCAGATCATTGAATCTAAACCTGAACTGAACTTAAAATTTATGAACCTGAACTGAACCTGAACTTGAATTAAAAGTTTAATACTGAACCTGAACTGAACCTGAACCTGAACTTGACCAAAGTTCAGTTCAGTTCAGGTTCATAGGAACACTATTTGTAAGTAGATAAAGTTTATTTCTGAAGGTTACTTTTGCTGATATCACTTTGTTGCTGTGTAAGATTTTGAAGTTCTTTAGTTTAATATTTAGTTTTCTAATTAGAATAGCTATTTTGAAAGATCAAATTGAGTCATAATTCCATTGTTGTGCTAGAAACTTTCTTGTTGCAGAATTATTTAGATTTGTTTCTTGGATAAATATTATATCTAACTTATAAGACTTTAAAAGTGTTAGGGTTTTTTGAGCCTTAACTTTATTGTTAAGGCTCTTGACATTCAGTGTGGCAATTTTAATCATGAGATATAAAGAGATATGTTGGCCACATGGCAGTTTGTTCTGAGTGGGAATGATTAACTAGTAGGAAGAAAAGCCTGTTTGGACATTCTCTGTCCTACTCTTATTACTTTCCTTATTTGTTGTAAGGGTTTTCTTCTTGTTTCCTTTTCAGTTGTTCTTTTTTGAAGTGACCAAAGTAAATTTTTTCTCTTCAGTTTTGTTTTCTTTGTTACAGTCCAATGGTTCCATTGTTATATTTTGGTCATAGTTTGTAGCAAGTGTTTCATTATTTGTGTTCTTGTAATTAGCTTCTATTGAAGGTGAACCATGTTTTGAAATAGAGATACTAGTTGTGTTTTCCTTAAGAGTTAAGTTCTGATCATCTATAGTATTGATTGAGTCATTTTCTTTTAGATGATTAGAATTTGGTACATTAGTGTTTGGTCCATCTTGTTCTGTGACCATATCTGAGATATATGGGTTTTTTGGATTGTAGGATATATTTTCTATTTGCATTTTTTGGTTAAGTTTGTTTGTTTCCATTAAGGATTTCTTTCATTTTTTTTGTAACTGTCTTAGTTCCATTGAAGCTCTAAGTTCTGTGCATTCTTTTTTAATATGTCTTGTTTTTTCACAATAATAACATATTTTTGGAACCTCCTTCCAGTCTGTAGTAACTTTGTGGTCACCAACATGTGTGTCTAGGTAGTCTGACCATCAGGTTTGGATCATTTGATATTTCAAAAGTTACAATCTATTGGTTAGAGCATATTGGGGTTCCTTCATATAAAAGTGGTTTTATAGAGGCAATAGTGCCAATATCCTGGAAAGCTTTCTTAATCTGTTCATTAATAACTTCTTTATTGCCCATTGGTGTGTTCTTCAATTTAACTGAAAGGAATGTATGCTTAAGATTAACTGAGACATATCCAAAGAATGTTTGTTTAAACATTGAAATCCCTTCTGAAGTGTACAGTTGTTGTTTGTCTTTATCTGAGAAGGCTATTTCTAAGAGAGCCTGTCTGCCTCTGATAATGTGAGTTTTTGCTGCTAGCATATCTTCTCCAGAGGGTTGAGATGATGTCATTGGTAGGTATGTTGGTAAGCTTAGAAATGTCAAAAACAAGAGCATTTTCATTCTTAGAATAGATCTTGTTTCTGGGTGCTGTGTTAGAGAAGGTTGTCTTGCCTCCTTTCAGCTTTGAGAATAAATCTGACCATTTTTTGGGTTTGTTGTTAGCTGGTTTGTCATTCATATCATCTGATGTTGTGCTATTAATGATTTTGTCTTGTGTATCAATTTTGTTATGTGTGATGTGCATGTGTTCTGTATCTGTTTGTTTGTTGTTTTTTGTATTTGCTACTGCACATGTCTTGTTGTTTTTTACCTTGTTGTTTTCACTTGTAAAAGAAGTAGCTTTTTGTTTGCCTTTACCAACCGGTTTTTCTTCTTGTTCTATGTTACTGGCCCAGTTTTTATCACCTTGGTTGTTGCTTTTACTTGGTTTACTATTTGGTAAATATGGTGTGTTTGCTGTTTCTGCTTCTACAATAGGAGTTTTTTCTTGTTCTAATGACAAGTCAAAGTCCTTTTTTTTGGCTCTAGTGTCAAGAAGTTTTGGTCTCTTGGGTATCAAGCTGCTCATGTTTGACAGAAATAAGTTTCTTTTCTTGAGTATAAGGGCTTTAGCCCTACCAGAGGAGTTTTAAAAAAAGTTTTTATTTAGTTTTTGTGAAATTTTGTTATTTTTGTATTGTTACTAAAAGTGTACCAGAAAGAGTTTTTTAGTTGTTTCAATTTCTCTTTCAACTTCTGTATACATTTCTCTTTAATATTTTCTTGTAGTTTATATATTTCTTTCCACTCTTTTGACATCTCTTCTAATCTTGCATTTCTTTTTCTAAATTGTTTTCTGTAGTGTTCTGTGACTCCTACTCTAACATCTTCTAAGCTTGTTAGTAGATTCATTTTTTCTTCTATTTGTTTGATAAATCTGTTAAGTACTATTTTCTTATAAGGCCTATTTAAAGACTTGCTATCATCTTTCCCTGATCTGTTCTAATCATTTCACATCTTTTATCTATATTCTCTTCTATTTGTTTTCTTTGTATTCACTCTTAGTCCTTCTTTTATCCATGCATTTGACTATTGTCTTTGTAGTTTTGGCAGTTTTGCACTGATTTTCTTGTCTAGTATCTTCTTTTCTCTTCTGTTACTGCTTGTGTTTTTTTTAGCTTTTGCATGCTTAATTAATTTCTGTAACTTAACAATGCTTTCTTCTTGTTGCTGTTTCTTCTAACTTCTTCTTCTGTTAGTTATTGTGTTAAATATATTTTTCTTGAGTATGTGTTCATTTGCTGCTATAATAATAGCTTCCTCTATTATATCTCATATATAGTTTATTCTCTCTGTTTTTCTTTTCTTAATTTGTTCTTTCTTGTGAATGTCTTTTAGAACCTCTTTTATTTCTAACTAATTCTGTAACTCTTGTGCATAATTTTCCAAATCTTCTAATTTTGCTTAATTGTATAAGTATATTGTTTTTAACTGCCTCTTTCTTTTAATCTTTGCCTTGCTTTTAACTGCTATTATATGTTTGATCCATATTTATACTATTACTATCTTGTGATCACTCTCTGTAATCTCTTTTACTTCTTTGATTTCTGCCTTTTGTAGGCCTAAGACTAACCTATCTGATATTCATATATAGTTAATTCTTGTTGCTGCTTCTTTATTTGACCACATGTATTGTTAACCTATTGGATACAAGTCTCTATACATGTTTCTAAAGTCTTGTTTCTTCATCCAACTAAAGATTGGCAACCTTTTATAGTTTGTTGTTTGTGGATGTCTGTTTAGAATATTGTCCACTGTATTATTAAAATCACCTATTATGATAATTTGTGTTTTCTCTTTCTCTTTAAAATCATTTCTACAATTTTTGTTGAATGTTTCTCCTTACTACTTTATCATTTGGTGGTATATATGCAGTAATTACAATTAATTCTAATTGTTTGAAGTATAGTGTAATCTCTATTATATATTTGCTTATTTTTTTTTCAAAACATGAAATAGTGTACTTTATTTAATAAATTACAAATACATTATTATTAGACTAATTATCACTATTTATTTATAGTTAGATTTAAGAACCTAGTTATTTTGGCCTTTGCCTTGTTTTTAGACATTTTATCTAAAACTTTGAGACTTTTAATGATTTTGGCCTTTGTAATATTCTTTATAGCTTCTTCTAGAATAAAGTTATTTCTCCATCTAGCTTGAGTATACCATAACTATATTTCATATATTATCGTAATATGAAGCCAAAATGCAGACTTTCTTTTTTTTAAATCTTTTATATTTAAGGCATTTAGAATTTCTTCCATTGACTGGAGATGGTTTTCTTCTGCATTGCCATTTATAAAAAAGAACCCAGACAAGTAAAAGCTATTTCAAACAAATACAGACCTGCCAAATGTATTACTATGGAACTTAGAACCCATTTAGCAACTTACATTTTTCTTGTTCCTACAACAACTGCAATGATCAAGTGTATATATAGATTATTTCATACTCAATTCATTGCAAACATATGAACTCAATATTCAAACTAATAAAACAACAATTAACAAATAAGCTAAGAAACTCCAACAAGTATTCAAGAAATCTACATTTAATATTTTATCATTCTCTACAGCTATCATTTATACACATACTTGTTCTAGATATCAAATCCCAATAAACTGCAAAGTTACTAACAATAACCACATATAACAAAATAAATCTACCTTTTATCGAAATACAGTATATTATAATAACTGTTTAGCCAAAATTTACAAAGAAATTAGCTTAGCCAATCAACCCAAACCCCAACTTACTGAAAATCCAGAACAAGGTCTATCCTCATAATATAAACTTTCAACTCAACAGCTTATTACTTCCTTACTTGACTAATATCCAAACAATCCTCTTGTTTTAGAACTTATATTTACTTCACCTAACTTAGAAGAAACAAATACTACAAACAATGATATGAATATTGATAGCTCCACTACACTATCAAAATCACAACAATGACAACAACAAACTTAACAAACACAACAACAACCTCTATATCAAGCTTTATCACTACCAAATAAACAACAATCTAACAAAAAAGTATCAATCTTATAGTTAAGCAACAAGACCCAAACTCAACCCATTATATAATTTCTTAGTAAACTTTTCAGTTACTGATGAAATGCAAAACTATACAAAATTATAAACATGATATCTCAAAAACTCTTTAACATTCTTAAAGAACATCTTCATAACTTCTATTCTGACAAAATTATTAAAGAAGCAGTTGAAAATCAAGATCCAAATTAAAAAGATCTGCATACATTCTCTCCTGAACACACAAGTTTTGAAGTAGAGTAACTCTTTTTGTTAAAAATAAGAACAAACAACAAGACAAAACTAGCTAAAGCACTTACTAAAACAAGGACCCTTGCCCTTGTTTCAAGAAAAAGGTCCTTTACAAAATTTCAATATACAAAAAGCATAAAAACAACAAAAAAAATGGCATTAGCAAACAGCAGAAAAAAGCAAAGAAAAACAAAAAAAACATATCAAGTTCTTCAAGTTTGATGACTATTGAAAAAGAGGCTACTAGACACAAGCAAAAAGAAAAGCAAGCACTAAAAGAAACCTTTAGTAAAAATTTAGAAAGCTGGAACAAGCAAGTAGAACTGGAAATAGAAAAAATAAAAGCCATTCAAGACCAAAAAGTAAACAAAACTAACACATCTAAAGACACCATAAATGTAACAACAAACAACATGTCCAAGGAACAGGTAATATTAGACAACACAGAGGAAACTGAAGACACAACAGAACAGAAGCTAGATGCACCAAAAAATGCACAAAGTGATAGCTTGCTAAATAAGATACAGAAAACTAACTCCTATGCTAACTCACAAGAAAACAGTGACAAACAAAAAGGCTCAAAAGAAACACTAACAAAACAGTGGTCTAGTCTCTTTTCAAAAACAGTCCACCTACTTCTTCTTCAAGGCATGCATAGCTTCTTTAATGAAATCATGACCTTATTATTCAAGAACCTCAAAGAGAACATCATAGTAGCAAAACAACACTTTACAAAAGGAACATGTACACATGTAAAAATTGTATTTGAAAACAAAGAAAAATTAAAACATCATGTGCTTAAGGGAATTAATATTTTTGGCAGAACCTATTTTGGCTTTATTTCTACAGATTCAAGAAAATCATTCCTTCCAGTCAAGATCAAAAATGTTTTACTAAGGAACAAAGAAGCATTATCTAATGCTATAAAAGAGCCTTTGAGTTTGTTAGTAAAATAGAAACATCATACCTTACAGACCAATGGATTATAATCTTTGATAACTCAGATGACCCTAACTTAGAAAACAAAATTCCTTATTTCACACATGTGTAGGACAATAAAGTTACAACAGAATAGAAATCAGCACCCAAAATATGCTACTTCTGTGAAAAAGAAGGCTATGTCAAAAAAGAATGTTAACAATTCCAAGATTCAGTAAACTTACGAATTAGCTACCAAAAATACAAAAAGGATAAACACAACAGAAGATTCTCAGATGACTTCCAAGAGTCAAATAAGACTCTAGAAAATACTGAACAAACTAATAAAGAATCTTTATTACCAAAAAATCAGGAACAACCAGAATTAGATGATGCAAAAAATGATGCACATATGGCCTTAAAAGAGACTGATCCTAACCATCAATAGAACCTTCAGCCCCTAGTTCTAACAAAACCAGCTACAATCAACATCAGCTCAGATGAACAAATGCAAATGATAACTCAAGAAAATTCCTTACCAGGTATATAAATGCTGCCAAGAGATAAACTTGTCATTTATTGCTATGGAACATCACATTCATTTGCAAGTTGTATTCCCAAGGCAACATCCCCTCCTGACAATAATGAAAAAACAGATAGCTTTATTACAGTCACTAAGAAGAAAACAAAAAAAAAAACAGAACATCTAAAAAGAATTAGACAAGTTCATTTTCTTATAAAAAAACTTATGAAAAAGAAAGTTACTCCCAATCTGCTCTGAAATAAATTCATTTTTTTCCATTGGTATATTTTGAATTCTGACTAATAGGAAGTTGCATCTGATGTTTATAGGAATATACTCTTGTAAGGTTTGTTTAAAAATAGTAACACCTTTAGCTGCATATTGCTGTTGTTTGTTTTCATCTGAAAACACAACCTCTAAATGGGTTTTTTTGTTTTTGTTAATCACTGGCTGGGCTGCAACAAAGTCTTCTCTTATTTCTTGTTTCAAAGCTTTTATGATTCTTGTAGTAGAGATGTTTTCTAAACTAAATAATTTAAAGATGATTTAAAAACTCTTTCTGGTTCACAACCAGAAATATAGCAAATACAAAATTTTGTTACAAAAACTAGAAGTTACTTTTCAAAACTCAAGTGGAGT
>CAJVQA010006059.1:0-15345 GCA_910591915.1 Cetraspora pellucida
TATAAATCTTATTATTATGTATATATTTTATACATTCTGTATATTTTCTGTAATTTTTATTAATATTTTAATATATACTTTTCTATAGGAAGAAGGGTTATTTAGAATATGTATTATTATATATAATGATATTTCTGATAAGTTTAGAGAGTTTAAAGTATTTGTTATTTTATTAGTGAAAATAATATCTGAATTGTGTGAATAAAGAGAAAATTTCAGTAAGTATTCAGTATTTTTATATTAATTAAAAATAAGCAGTTTGAAGTTAGATAAAGAGTAAGATAGCAAGTATTTAAATTAGACATTGTTGATAAGTTGTTGAGTAATATTTTGTTTCTAAGAAAGTATAGATTTAGATTAGTGTTTTGAAAGTTAATAATCTTACTTAGATGTTGAATATTTATAGTAGAAAGGTTTTTTAATAATTTAAGTTAGAGAAGTTTGTTGAATGTTTGAATTGATAATAAGTTTTTATAAAATTTATATAATTTGTATATAATTGGGATTTGATTCTAAGTAAAGAATAAAAAAAGGTAAAAGTAATCAAAATTAAGTTCAAGCTTAGTTTTGCTAGATCTATGTTTAGCTAAGATATTAGCTATATTGTATAATGTATTATTTGAATGAGATTTGACTTTGTGTATAATGTAATTGATGTTTTTGTGTTTAGTTAAGAAGTTTAGAATATGATAATGTTCCAATTATTTTGTTTAGTTTGTAAGTTGTTGTTGTAGAGTATTGAGTATATAAGAGTTTGAATAGTAGATAAACTATTGAGATGAATATGAATTTAGTATTTAGAGAATAAGACAAGAAATAGAGAAATAAGAGCTGCTAATTCTGCTTTTGTATAGTTTAGTGCATAGGGTATAGATGCATTAAATTTGATTTGTGTATCATTTTCAAGTATCCAAATAATACCAGTAGAAATGTTATATGTTTTGAATTTATTATTGAGGCATCAGTATAAAAATAAAGATTGTTTGAGTTAATTTGTAGTATTTTTTTGTACAGGTCTATAAGTTGATGTTGGTATATTGAATTAGATATTGTATTTTGGATTAAGAGAATTTTTGAGAAGGGTAGTGAGAGTGTAAAAAGAGTTTGCAGAGCTGGCTTATATAATTCTGCATATATGTTTTGGAGTATTTGGATTTCTTGAGTATTGATATTAAGTTTAAAATAGTGTTTTCTTTTTTGTGTTTTGCATTCAAGATTGATAGTTTGTTTGTAATTTAGTTAAAAATTTGTAGCTGTTGAAGAAATATGAATTGTGTTAGGTGTTATTGTAGTAATTTAGTATTTTTGAAGAACTATTTTGGAATTAAGTATATTTATTATTTTGCCAATATGTTAGTTTTTAGGTGAGATGTAAAGTGTCCATATATTTTTAAGACTGTTAATTGAGGTGTAATTAGATTAAGTATATTTAGAAATGAATTAATTAGTTTAAATTGCAGATTAGATCATATATGTTGAATAGTAGAGAAAGATATTTTATTTGAGAGTATTTTAAACTAGTTTAAAATAGAATTTTGAGGGGATTTATGGGTTCTAAGATAGATATTTTTTCAGAGAAGTAGGTTATGATTATTGGCTATAAGTAATTGTTCAAAAAAAAGGATTTTGTTGTTTTTAAGACTTAATATTATTAGATTATCTAGAAGTAAAATGAAGTTGTAAATATTGTTTAGTTGATTAGTTTATTTATAGATTGTTAACTGGTAAAGTAATGAGTTGTTGAAAGAAATATTATTTTTATAAAGATAAAATAATTGTAAAATTATAGTGAAATTAGAAGGTTTTCTATAATTTTTAAGTATTGTATCTTGAGATAAAGATGGCTTTTATATTTTAGAAAGCCATTCTTTGATTTGATATATAGAAATTTGATTTAGAAGTATGTTGGTATTGAAGCATCTTTTGATGTTACTGCTACCAACTTGTAACATAAGCTTGTTGAGTGTTGAAATATTAAGTAATTATAAGTTAGTGAGAATATCATTGCTTGAATTTGTAGATAGGTGAAGCATGTGTTTAATGTATTTTGTTAGCATGCTTGATAGTTGTTAGAGTTTGTTTTGAGAAAAGAAACAAATTTGAAGTAGGTACTCTAAAGATGGTAATAGAATAGTATTAAATAATCATGATATTTGTATAAAATGAAGTTTTTTGTATTGAATGATGTAAATAAAGTAAAAGGTTTTGTAAAGATTTTGTCAAGTATAGGTTTGGTTGAGTCTTTTTCATCTAAAAAAATTATAAATATCTGATTGTTTTGTTAGATTTGTAAGGTATAATTGGTTGATATTAAAGATAATTAGTAGAGAGTTTAGAGAATTATTGTAAAGCGTTTTTTTTTGGGTAGAATATACTGTAAATGAAATCAGATTTAGATGTGTTAACTTGAATATTGTTTAGTTGATAGAGGTCAGATATATTATCTAATATATTTTGTAGGTCATTTCTGTATTCACAGTGCTATACTGTATTGTTCATAAAAGCAAAAAGTGGTATTGTTAAAAAGGTTGGTGATGTTGAAAAGATTGTTTCTAAAGGGATTGTAATGAGATTTTAAGAAGTTTTAAGCTATATTCTAAGTTTATATAATTGAGAATTAAGTCATAATATATTTTTCAAAGTAATGAAGAATATGTTTCTTCTTGTTCAATGCCTAAGTATAATATAATTGAGTCTGTAAGGCCATAGGCTGTAATTGCTCTGGCTTTTTTGTCTTGTTGAAGGAAATTGATAAAGTTTAAACCAGATTGTAAATTCCTATACATTTACATGTGTCAAGTAAACATTTAATATTGATTTTGTCAAAGGCTTTGAACATATTTTGAAAAAGTATTTATGCCTCTTTGTTGTTGGTTTTGTAATGTTCAATTGTATTAAGTAGTATTTGGATAGGAATGTGTGTTGAATTGTTTTTAGTTGCTGTGAAGTTTAAGTTGCTTAGAAGTTTGTATTGAGTAATAGTTTGGTCAAGACAAATTGTGAAGATTTTGGTAAGACATTTTTTTATAGGTTTAATTAGTGAAATAGGTCTAACTTAGCTAAGTGTGAAGTTTCAAAAGAATTTTTTTGGAATTAAAAAAATGTTGGATATTCTTTATATTGTTGGTATTTGTTATAATATGAGATATTTGGATAGAAAAAGCTGTATGATGTTTTGAACTTTGGAGTTTAAACATTTTAAATATTCATAGTTTGTTTCAAATGAGCCAGAGGCTTTTTGGTTTGGAAGATCATATATAACTTTATTCTATTCTTTAGAAGTAATTTCTGAAAATAGGTTAATAAAGTGTAGTTCATTTTCTGAGTATGGTTTGTAAAGTTTGTAGAATTTAGAGTTTTTATCAATTGGCATGTAGAGTAGTTCTTTAAAGTAATTTTGAAAATAAGAGTGAAGAGCTTGTTTAATTTTTAATAATTGGGTAGTAGGAGTATTGTTAAATAAGATGCAATCTAAGTTTATATTATTGTTGTGTTTTTCTAGAACATTGTAAAAGAAGATTTTGAAATTTTGAAGAAAGTTCTTATTTCTTTTTTCAAATTTGTTTTAAATTTCTTTAAAAGTATTTTCTTGTTTTTTTTTGGTAATTTGAGTTTTGAGAATTTTAATTTCAATAATATAAAGATTTAAGAAGTTAATAGAATTAGTATTAATGTTAGTTAGTATTAGACAAAAGGGTGGTAGTATAGTGTTATTAAAGTATTTATTAGTATATATGTTGTAGATTTGTAGAAAATTAGGTTTATTTAGATTTGTTTTAAGTAGAATGCTTGTTTAAGTTGTTTGTATAATGGTGTAAATGTAGATAATTGTTGTTTATTGTAAATTGGGTTTATTTTAATGTTTTTAAAAAAAATGTATTTTTGGACTGCTTTGGTTAAAGCTTTATTAATTTGGTTCCAGATATCATTAAGTTCTAATTTATAAATGATGTTGTTAATTGGAGTAAAGAGTTTTAGAAGGTTTTGTTCAGTATTGTTTTGCTAGTTTTCAATTTGTTTCTTTGTAGTTGATTTCTATTGGTATATAATTTTTGGTTAAAGAAATTGTATATTAATTTTGGAAAATTAATAGTTAGTTCAAGTAAGACTATTGAATAGTTAGTTAAAAAAAATGAATTAGGTAGGATATTAGCATTATCTAAAAGTGTGATATGAACATTGGTTTATATTTGATCGATTCTACTTTGGCTGTTGTTATATTAATAGAAAAATGCTAAGTTTGAGAAATGAAAGAGTCTGTAGATGTTATATAGTTGAAAAGATTTAAAAAGTTTTAAGAAAGAATTTTTAGATATATTGGAGTTTTTTGGTAGAAGTCTGTTGAGTTTAGAGTTAGGTACTTCATTTAAATCTTTTATTAAAATTAGTTTGTAGTTATTTTTGTTTAGTATAAAAGAGAGATATAAAATAATATCTTTTCAAATTGTTTTTTTTCTTAAATTGAAAAATAAAATTAAATTAGTTTAATATAAAGATTTTTAAGAAAGATATCAATTTCTAAAAGAAAATTTTGAAGGTTTAAATTTTTTCTAATATGCTTAGCCAGTGATTTATAAATTAATATTTCTATACAACCTTGACAAGCATTACTAGATGTCCAAAAGCTTTTGTAGTTTGTTAATTTTTAAGAGAATGTAGAATATTTTGCCACTTTAATAGATAAGTGTGTTTCTGAGATACCAAAAATGATACTTGGTTTTCTAAAATACAATCAATTAGGCTTAGTTGTTTAAAATTGTCAAAAAGGCCATTGATACTTAGAGAATATATTTTAATTGATTTTGTAATTAGATTTTCTAAAGCAAGTTATTGTTGTCTGTTTTGTGATTAAAATAGGTAGTTCAAAAGTGATAAGTTGAGTAGTTAAAAGAGATTTAAGGCAATTTGGAAGAGAAGGTATTTTGAATATTGGTAATAAATAGTTTATATTAAGTGAAATGTCTTAAAATTTTAAGAGATTTTTGAAATAAATATATAAAAATTAGGTAGGAGATTGGGTTTTTGTGATAGGTAAATATGTGCTTCTTCTTGTATGTTATTAATTGTTTTGATAGAAATTTTAATGTATTGTTTTGAGTAGTAGGTTGGGTATTCATCTTGGATGAATTTAGAAAAGAATCTATTGATTGTGGTGCTGGCAAGAGTTGTAGATTGTAATAAGAAAGTAATTTGTTATAGCATGTTAGAGAATTATATATTTTAAGCAAATCAAAAGTTAGAGTATAGGTATTTTCTTAAATAGTATTTAATGTTGGTAGGTTAATAGTATTATCTTTTTCAATTGGTAATTCATAGTCATTTTTAGTGATATTTAAGTTTGTAGATGTATTTATAAAAATGTTAGGTATGTAAAGTTTCTTTGAGTTAGATAAGAAAATATTTTTCTAGAGATGAATTTTCAAAGTAATGTAATATAATGTTTTTTGGAAAGTTAGCATTTCCTTCTATAGATATGCTTACCATATACTTGGTTTTCATAGTCACAAAGAATATTATAGTCTGCCCTGTATATTGGGTCTAATCATCATTAACTTGGTCCTTTGCATAAATGTAATCTAGGTTAAAGAAATAAAGAAAGAATAGAAGAAAGCAAGGATGAATAGAAGTATAGATTAAAGAAAAGACTTAGAAGAGAAGAGTAAGACTTATCTACAAATAAACCACCCAGCCAAATCTAACATGCCTATTTCAACTTAGCCACCATAGGTTATACAAAAGTTGGATTAGAGTAACAACTAAATTACTGAATTCTGAATTACATTTAATAGTAACTGTGAAATATGAAAAGAAGAAAGACTTGAGTTAGTAAAGTGTATATTCTGATACAAAATTAAATGAAAAAGGATACTTATCTAAAAAAAAAAATTCTACTGCCCCATATTTCAAGAAAACTTCAGAATAGTAAGAAGCCTCAAGATAGTATAAAAAGAAAGACTTTGTATTTGAATAATAATAAAAGAAAAAAATATCAGAGTTAGTAAAGATCTGAGTGTAAAAAAGTTAGAAAAAAAATATACAAAGCTGACTGCAATACTTATCTAAGAACAAACTATGAAGTTTCAAGAGATTATTAATAAAAAATTTGGAAATTATGAAATTAGCAATAAACAAATTCTGAAAGCTCTGGAATTTGTTTTAAAAGTATTAAAAAATATAATTATGAATAATAAAAAAAATATCATATACATACCTGCAAATATAAATATTAGTTCTGATCCAACTGTATAAAAGAAAGAGCACAAAAGAAACAGTAAGAGAAAAGTAATAGTGTCTGAAGTTCTGATACCTATTATGACTTTGATGAACTTATAGAAAAGCTTCTTGATAGTGTTGTCTTTGGCTCTAAAGAAGGAAAAGCCAACTTAAACCTTCTTCTCTAACAACTAAATGCTAAATGTGAAACTCTTACACAAAGATGAACCCCAGAAGAAGTCATCTAAGAACCATTGCCAGAAAGTGACTTGGCTAAAGCAGAACTTGAAAAAGAAGACCCAATGTTCAATCCTATTCAAAAATCTGCAAACATTAAAGAAAATGCAACAAATGTTGATGAACATTGTTGAAATAGAATTGGAGTTGAAAAGAATAAATGTAAAGTCTTGGAATACTCACAAAAATTTGCAGAAATAGAGAATGTCAATAGAATATATTATGTTGGATCTTGCTATAAAAGTGGAATTGAAGTTGAAAAGGATAACTGTTCAGCATTAAATGATAATGAAATAATAATAATGATAATAATAGTAATAATAATGATAACAATGGTGATAATAATAATAATCATAATAATGATAAAGATACTAAGGACAATAGTGATGTCAATAATAATGATAATAATGACAATAATGTTGACAATGATAACAATGATGGTAATATAATATGTGTTAAAAATGATAATAGAATTAGAGTTGAAAAGGCCAAAAGTAAGATGTTCGAATATTTTCAGAGAGTTGCTGAAGATTAAGACTCTAATATGCAAAGCCATTAATGATTTGTATTAAAAAGCTTGGATAAAGTCTGCGAAGATTGGAATAGAAGGGTTAATGGGTTTAAAAGGTTTATCCAAAATAACAAAAAGTGATAAAAAAACCTACCATAGACAAAAAAATTTGCCAATCTAAAAGACCTCCTATCCTGAAATCTAGAATAAATCAAGCAGTCGAAATGGAATCTGATAAAGAAGAAAAATCATGAAGGTTAGAAAAGTAGAAGCAGGACAAAAAAAAACATAATTAGATAGAATTAGCTAAACCTACTTCTCAAGAGAAAATAATGCTAAAAGAACTTGAATCAATGCTACTAGGAAGAACATCATTATTAGTAAAAGAGGCTGATGAAGTTGCAGTATGTGAGTTGAAACCTAGGAAGACAGATGAAGTCAAAACAATGCTAATCAAACCAAAACTGTCACCAAAAAAAAAGTTGATGATATAGTAAGAAAATCTAAAGAGGATAATAAGCAAAAAATAATCATTAGTAAAATAGATCAAAATAAGAAGACAAAGAATAGAAAAAAACTTATCTTCTTATAAAGAACCCCACCAAAGAAGCATTGAGGCACAAGGATTTTAAGTTTCTGTTATACTTCTATTTATGTGTAGTATGCATAAACTAAGTAAAAGAGAAATGTAAGTCTGATTTTTGGAATTACAGGCATCTGAATCAATACAACAATCTATATCCAATTCAAAGTTATGTGAAAAGTAACAAAAATGTTACTTCTGTTACTTTTCTTACTTATGTTACTTCTATTACTTATGTTATTCTTTTATTTATAAGATAAATAAGATAATGACCTTTTCTCAAATATAATTAGAATATGATAGATATTACATTTATGTTAAAAATTAATTACTAATATTATAAAAGTTTTATTATAAATAAAGAGCCTTCTGCCTAAAAGAAAAGTAAGAAGTATGAGTAAACTCCCAAGTAAATACATTTTTGCACAATAAACTTAAGTATTGGACCCATATTACAAATAAAACTATAACCCAACCCAAACTGGAAACTATTGTTAAAGGACTCATTATCCATATCATTCATTTGTTTGACACCTACTAAACCACATTTTGATCATTTGCCATAAATCACATAACCAAGCCATTAATGTAAGAAAAAAACTTCAACCTGATTTAATATATTGTAACCCAAATTAAAGAAGTAAAGAAGAATAGGAGAAAGCAAAAGTGAATAGAAGTATAAGTTAAATAAAGACTTAAAAGAGAAGGGTAGTACTTACCTATAGATAAACTATTCAGCTAAATCTAACATGTCTATTTTGACTTAGTCAGTATAGATTATGCAAGAGTTGGATTAAAGTAGCAACTGAATTACTGAATCCTAAATTACACTATTAAGTTTGAATTATAGTTATTAGTAGAATTACTAAATTATAGCATTATAGCATTATAGCATTTTACCACATAGTAGAATTAATTATGACATAACATCTAATTGCTGTAAAACTTTTGTGATGTAATGTTGTAATACCATAAAGCTATAATGCTGTAATGTATAATACTATAATACTGCAATATCATAATGCTGTAATATTCTAATTAGATATTGAATTTGTATAAATTTAAATGTATTAAATTATAATTTACATTATTCTTATTAACAAAGTCATTGCATACAATAGATAGTTATATAGCTTAAGTATTTTAATTAATATATTTAATCAGTTCTTTCTTAACAAAGATTTTTTAGTAAACATATATCTATATATTAAAATTCTTTATATTATTAAATTAATTAGACTGCTCTATATAAACAATTTTTTAAATTATGTTATTTATTTGCTATAAAGATATTAAGATATTTGTATAATATTGATCATGGGAATCTGATCACATTGTCATATGACTTTTTAGATCAAAAAGTAAAAGTAAGATATTATGTTATTCAATATATATATAACATTTATTTAGATATTCATAAATTAGTTTTTTATTTAAATAAATGTTTTAAGTAAATACTAATTTTAAATGTTATACATATATTAAATAACATAATACATTATCTCTACTCTTCAATCTGAGACTCAGCATTATCTTATAACTTCACAGACATTTATTTTTATAAAAACCTTAAATCAAAGATTAAATAAGATAAGTAATATTAAATTATTAATTTTTCTTATTTATTTAATAATTTTAAACCATCAATGAAGTGACAGGTTGTATTTAGTATAATTCTTAAATTTTTATCTAATTTTTGAACTGTTTATTTCTTGAAATATACATTATAATATGACTATTTAAATTAATCAGATTTGATAGAATATGCTAATAATTCAACTATAACAATATTAAATATAAATCAGTTCAACCCTAACCTAAATCAGTTTAATCTTAATAATTTACTATTAAAGATAATATAGAAAATCTTACTACATAAAACAGATTTTAATAATATAAAGTTTTAATCTATCAAAATTTGCTAAGAATAAAAATATTATATTTGCTTTTATTCTGGTTTTTAATGTGACTGTGTTATAAAGTTATTTTATTTTAAAAATCTTCACTTGACTTAATTTCAATTAAGAAAATAAATGTTTATGTTATTAAACATTATATAAATATTAAAAATTTCAAACTTATTATAATAGCTTGTGCTTAACCATTTTACAATAATTTGTTTATAACAATTATTTAAATTTTTATATTGCTTATACTAAGTTATGCAATACCACTTAGTTTTGTTTTCACTTGAGTAATGTACAAACATATTGATAAATATTTTATCTTTAGTCATCTGTTTTATATACAACACAGCTGTAACATGCAATTTGTATATCACTTACAAACATCAAATACATAATAGCAAAAAAATATCTAATTAGTATAATAATTTTAAGCTTAAAAGGATTTTAAAATTTGCATTAAAATATTTCGACTATAACATTATGGCATTGCAGTATTACGACATTACAGCATTGCGGCATTACAGCACATGCCATTGCCTTATTAATGAAAAGCCTGTCAACGAAGTGACAGAGCGATCATTATTGTGAGATCAGATGACTTTATGACCAATCACGTACAGTTTTTTGTTATGTATCCTTTTATAGTTATTCTTTGATTATTGTCGTGAGATTTTGTAACTTGTTTTTTACAGGTAATGTTAGATTTCATATGATTTGATATTCACATGGTTATGATTATTGTTAGATCGATAGTAGAGGTAAGGGATAATGACTATGGCCGAGTATGAACCAGTGATATGGAAGAAGTATTTAAGGCCAAGAAATTTAGTAGAGAAGGTTATCTTTCTTTTCGCTATCGCTCACCTTGTAAAGGCTGGCTCTATCGTTTTCCATCACATAAAATTCAATTTGTTTAAAAAAAAAAAAAAAGAAGAAACCCAGAATATGTTAGAAAACTGTGTAAATCAAGTAGTATTTTCATATATAACTTTGAGGATGTCTACTAATCGCACAATGCATGCCGGTAGCTGGACGAAGCTCACCTTGACAGAGTTGAAGGACCTGTGTGCAGCTTGTGGCTTCTCAGTGGAAGGTAATAAGGAAGAGCTAGTTGAAAGACTGCACACTTATTTTGATAAAAGGAAAGATAAAGGTCCAGAGGTGCAGTCGAAAGGAAGCAGTAAAGGGCAGAAACAAGGTCCCGCAGTTACTGGAGATAGGAGGAAGAGATAGTGGATGTGGATTCAGATGATGACGGGGGTGGTGAGAATGAGCTGGATGAAGACTCGCAGGAAGCTGATAATAGGATTAGAGAAAAATTTGCAACACATTTTCAAGGGAAAGAAAAAGTTAGTTCGGTTCCAGTAGATGTTTTCCTGACAGCTCTTAGTAGTATTGAAAGGAAGATGGATAAGAGTTTTTCGGCCTTGTATAGGGAGATCGAAGAAGGAAATTTGTTGGAGGAGGCTTGGCCAAAGGTAAAATTGTCTAAACCATGTGACCAGTATGAGTATGATTTTCTGACAAAGATTGGTAGGCATTTAGATAAGGTAATAAGAACGTTACTAGATTCTGTTAAGAAAGAAGTTGTTAGTATGCATGATGAGGTAAAATCAAGGGCCGTTACATTGAGATTAGCAGATGATAGGGGATGGGGAGCTGCGCTACAAATAGTTGGAAGTAGAGATAAGATGATGGAAAAGTACAAAGATCGCATACCTGTAATTGGCCAGGCAGTATATCATTCGCATCCATATGCCAGGAGTTATAATAGTAAATTTCGTAAGTATCAGTACAAGAGGAAAAGAGCGTCCCCTTCTTCGTCTGACTTTGAAAGAGAATACTATAAGAGAAGTAAGAAAAAAGAGGAAAGAGCATCGTCCTTTCGGAGTAGGAATTTTTATGGATCCTTCGACCGACAGGGAAATATTATCTGCTACAACTGCGGAGGTATTGGACACATTGTCTCAAATTGCCCCTCCTCAAACCCAAGGACCTCTAGCAAGCCTAAAAGCCAGGATTGACTACACTCGGGCTGAATTGTCGTGAAGAATATGTCAGAAGGTCAGATATCAATAGTAGAGAGAATGCAGGCAGCAGATGTTTTGGATTTTTGGCAGCACAGGGTAAGTCCGTTACCAGTGGTTATGGATTGGTTGAGAAATGGAGTTCCAATATACCCAAGGGGCGTGTTAGTGTTAGCAGCAAAGCCTGTTCCGAATCAGTACAGTTTATCAGTAGAGCTACAGGAATGGGTAAGAAAAGAACTAGATCGGCTAATGAAATCGGAAGCAATAGGTTGTTTGGGGAGTCAGGTGATGATACCAGAATTTTTGTTGGAAGTAAGTCCAGTTTTCTTGATGCCCAAGAAAGGACCAAAGAAGTAGCGGATGGTTATAGACTTAAGGCGCTTAAACACAATCCTTTCCGAAAAGAGTATACGTTTCGAAGGTTTGAGTGGCCTACTTCGTACAATCAGAAAAGGATGGTATGTAATCACATGGGACCTGAAGGATGGCTATCACCACTGATGATGAGAAAGAATGCACAGCGTTTTCTGGGATTCCGAATACTAGGGAATTGATACTATTACAAAGTTCTTCCTTTTGGTCTCTCACAAACAGTATGGATTTTCTTCAAGATTATGCGGGCTATAATAGGTCATTGGAGGTCACTAGGTTTGTTTTGTGGAAACTACTTGGACGACTTTTGGTTGGCACACCCTTCTCTAGACACCCTGGTCGTAATAAAAGATACAGTAATAAAGGTGGAGCTGGAGAAATGCAGGTTAGTAAGGGAAATGTCAAAGGGTCAATGGATTCCATCCCAACAGGTAAAGTTTTTCAGCCTAATAATCGATACAGTAAAGGCACAAGTAATTATTCCAGAAGACAAAATTATAGAGATAAGACAGTTAATGCTAGAATTAGTTGGAAAAGAGAAGATTTCAGCTCACAAGTTGGCATCAGTAGTGGAAAAAATTCAGTCATTGAACAGGGCATTTGCATATGCAAAGGTTCGTTGTCTGGAATTTTATTCATTAATAGATGCAGCAAACAGGAGTCCATGGCAATGGGATGCATGAATAAAGCTATCGGAACAAGCACAGGAAGATGCAAAGTGGGTAGCCAAGAATTTGGGGAAAAGAAATGGTTGTTTAGCTTGGAAGCCATCAAGAGTAAAGCGGGCTTTCATCAATATATCCACAGTAGGATGGTCAGCCATTTTTAGAGACCACAAAGCCTTCGGAAATTGGAATTCAACCAAGTCCCACAGGGAAATTACAAAACTGGAAGCAGAAGCAGTAATTTTGGGTTTGGACTCCTTTGCGAAACTAATACATGGTTTATAGATCGACCTGCATATAGACAATCGAGGTGCTATTGGGACAGTCTTGAGAGGAGGCAAGCTTTCATGGCAGAAGGACTTACTAAGAAGATTGTGGATTTTAATGGACAGGTGGGATATTTGGATAAATGAAGTTTTTTAGATACCTTCAGAAATGAATCTAGCAGACGAATTGACCAGAGTTGTAGACAAAGATGACTGGTGCTTGAGCCAAACAATATTCAACTATATAGAGGAAAAATAGGGACCCCATACAGTAGACCGTATGGTGAATCACCAAAACAACAAACTAGCTCGTTTCAACAGCAAATTTTATTGTCCAAATGCAGAGGGAGTAAACTGCTTTGCCCAGGACTGGTCAAAGGAAAACAATTATGTGTGCCCACCTATAGCACTAGTTTACCGGGTTCTACAACACGTAATAGAGGAGAAAGCAGTGGCAACAATAATTGTGCCCAGGTGGGTTTCGGCAGCATGGTGGCCGTTGCTAATGCATGTTCAGACAAGTTATGTAGTTTTCCCCCAACCCAAATATCATTTGAAAGAGGGTTTTCCAGGAAGGTAGAGCCTTGGAAGAACCTAAATTGGCAGTTCCTGGCAGTAAGAGTGGATTAGTCAGTAAGTTGCTTGTAAGAGTGCAGGCTTTGAGTAGGAAATCGGTTTCGAATGATTGGAATCGACGTTTGGATAAAGCATGGGATATATATAAGGACTATTGTGAGATGATGAGCTTAGTAGCTTTGCCAACAGAGACTGATATACTTTTATCTTTTCTTGTTTGGCTGAACCTGATACATTTCTTTTCAGGGTATGTGAACTTTCTAGCAGCAGTATCAAGAGAACACTTAGAACATCAGTTTACAGACTCATCTAAGGATTATAGAGTTAAAAGAATATGTAAAGTGTTAGTAAAGAAATATAAGAAAGATAAAGAACCAAGATGGCCCTGTGACCCTCTAACAGTTTCTGCCTTAAGGCAGTTCATTGACAAGAAGCCACATTTCATGAATAGGGATTATTGAATATGTGATGCCACTTTAGTAGCTATTGGTTTGAGAACCATGCGTCGTCCAGGTGAATTGTGTAAATTGAAACTTAAGGATATTAAGTTCGAAGACAAATTATGTTGGGTATGCATAAGCTCCTCTAAAATGGATCAATTTGCCAATGGAAAGTTCATTCCTATAGAATATATGAATAGTCACTACTGCCCAATTAGGTTGTTGAAAAAATATTTGTTAATTAGACCAAAAACTACAGAGAATGAGCCTCTTTTTTTGTCAAAGCATGGAAAACAATTGACAGTTGGGGCTGTTGGTTCTATTGTCAAAAGAATAGCAAGTAATGCAGAAGCGAAGGGTAGATTTACAGCTCATAGCATTAGGATTGGTGATGCAATAGCTGCAATGGAAGCAGGTTTGTCATTGCCGCAAATACGAGCTATAGGAGGTTGAAACAGTAAAGCAGTTATGTTATATTTGAGGTCTGTTGGAACAGCAAAGTTGCAGTTTTATAAAAAGATGGGGTTTTCTAGCTAGCGATCCTCTTCTATCCTATATGTTCTTCAGATTTTGTAAATAAAGTCATTCAGTTTTTTGTATAAAGTTAGCTGATTGAGCAATAATAATGAAAAGCCTGTCAACGAAGTGACAGGATGATCATTATTGTAAGATCAGATGACTTTATGACTGATCACGTACAGTTTTTTGTTATGTATCCTTTTATAGTTATTCTTTGATTATTGTCATGAGATTTTGTAACTTGTTTTTTACAGGTAATGTTAGATTTCATATGATTTGATATTCACATGGTTATGATTATTGTTAGATCGATAGTGGAGGTAAGGGATAATGACTGTGGCTGAGTATGAACCAGTGATATGGAAGGAGTATTTAAGGCCAAGAAATTCAGTAGAGAAGGTTATCTTTCTTTTCACTATCACTCGCCTTGTAAAGGCTGGCTCTATCTCCCTCCCTTACCCACCTGAAATCAAGTAAGCAGTGTTGTTTCTTTTGTTGTATCAGGCTCCATGGCTGCATTAGCAGTGCAAGGACCTGTAGTGTACCTGGCTCCACAGCTGCAAGTGGCAGTGCAAGGACCAGAGGTAGTTTGGATCTACGGTTGCGAGGGGCAGTGCAAGGACCAATTGCTGTTTTTGGCTCCATGGCTGCAAGTGACAGTGCAAGGAACAGTTGTTGTAGTGGCTCCACGGCTGCAAGTGGCAATGCAGGGACCATAAGAATGAACCTCGATCATTTCGGCAGAAACATAGTTACCGATTCTCTTTTCAGCTATAAGAAGACTCAATGATTCCCCCTAGGTGAAGGTATGCTGATCCGTAAATGGTTTCGGATCATCTCTGTACCTGTGGGGCAGACAGGACACTATGGGTGTTCCTTTTGCGTTTGTTGTGTGATGAATACATGTCGCTATGATGGAAAATGTAATTATGTATATTAGAGCCAATAAGGTAGCGAGCCCTTATCCCATATGTTCTTCAGATTTTGTAAATAAAGTCATTCAGTTTTTTGTATAAAGTCAGCTGA
>CAJVQA010006060.1:0-15345 GCA_910591915.1 Cetraspora pellucida
TTTTTCTTTCCTACATAGTTTTTTGTTAAATAATCTAAGTAAATAGAAAAATAGTAGAGTTATTTCTATTTAGTATAATTTATAATTTTTAAAAGCCTGACACAGGCATACAATTGTGATCGTCTGATATTTGTAAATTGCAAGTTTCACATATTTTCTTTTTTCTCGTTTATTTTCTTTTCTCTTTTATTTCTTAATTTGTATTTTTTATCATTTACTCTTATACTTCTGTTTTGTTTTTTTACATAAAAAAATTTTTTTTTTTTGTTTTTTGCTTCTTTATGAAAAGATGTTATCAAATTGATGATGTCCTATTGTAGGGCAGCAGTCAGACAAGCAGTCTATCTCTAACTGGGATAGTGCAGCAGATCATACTTAGGTACTATTTGGGTGACCAGGTAATGTTAGACTTATATATTAGGAAAATTCTATGTAATCTGTATAGTTTCAAGAATCTTAATAAAGTACTAACATAACTGCTAAAGTTAAAAAAAAAAAAAATTAACATTATTAAAGAACATGTAACTTCTTATCAAAAACTTTTCTAAAAAAATTTTTATATTTGTAAATTGGTTATTATAAGTTAAGTAAAGAGTTTTATTTTTTTAAAACATGACTTATTTTACTTCAAACACTTGTTGATTGATAGTGTAGTTTAATGATTATCTATCTGTTGATATCATGTATTATAATGTAGTTTCTGATTGGTTGACTGTCACATGATTTTCTGAAAAATGCAAGAGGATTGCTACCTGAGATTGCTACCAGACAGAGCTTAGGGACAGAACTGAACAGAACAAACTCACGTAGTATTATTAAAATTCCTCTTATCCTAACCAATAACTAACTATTCACGTGATTTGCTCTGTTCCTAAAACTACCCCAGGATCTCTGTCAAATTTTCACTTTCACGTGATGATCATCCAATAGTGTGTTTCGTTTTAATGTAACGTTACACGATCAGGAAGATCAAAACAAAACGTTCGCTTTTCAAAAATCGCTTATTCCTCAAAAACTTGCATAAGAAACCACCTTTTGAGCTCTAACAAAAAAAATTCCTCGAGTGATTTTACTATTACTTTTCTAAAACCTAGCCCTATTATAAACGCTAACCCTAACTTAAACGAATTTAAAGATTTTTAAACGCGGTCACGTGAAAGTGAAAATTTTGACGGCGATACTGGGGAGATTGTCCCTAAGCTCTGTCCGTAGAATTTTCGGATTGCAGCACGTGATATAATTCCTCTAATTCTGCCATATTCTAACACTAACCTTAACTATAATGCAGGCCATGCTATGTCGTTAAGGTTAGTGCTGGTCATTTGCTGTGTCGATAAGCTATGTCTGTAGCAATCCCCAAATATACCGACATAGCCAGCATTAAACTAATAGACACAGCATGGCCGACATTTAAGATTAGGTCTAGCGGAATTAGTCACGTGTATGCTGTGTCGGTATATCTTCCCAAATGCAAAAGTTCCCCTTTACTTAGTAATAAAAATGGTGTAACATCGACGGTTCCTAAAACGGCGACAAGTCAGGTGATATAACAGTAACACGAGATTAACGAGATTACAGGATTATGTCACACGATTAACATCCAAGTTTTATATAAACTTTTACGAAACTAATCATATAAAAAAAATAAAAAGATGGCCGAAGAACAGCTAACCTCTGAGGCAATGGAAGATGATATAAATCCTGAAGTTACTGAAATTACTAATACAGTAGAAAATACTGAGATTATGGAGACTTCCGAGGCCAATGAGCCGGACCTAACTTCAGAAATTTCTGGTCAACAAGCTTCTGCACCGTCACATCTTTCCGTTCAAGCCGACTCTGAGACAACACCTGAAATACCTCAAACTGAAGAAGATTCATCAACGGCTGAGATAATTAAAACTGAAGAGGAACCATTGGGAACTGAAGAGGAACCATTGGTATCTGAAGAGGAACCATTGGTATCTGAAGAGGAACCATTGGTAACTGAAGAGGAACCATTGGCAACTGAAGAGGAACCATTGGCAACTGAAGAGGAACCAGTGGTAACTGAAGAGGAACCATTGGCAACTGAAGAGGAACCAGTGGTAACTGAAAAAGAACCATTGGTAACTGAAAAAGAACCATTGGTAACTGAAGGATCTAAAAGTGATGATTCATCGATAGTTGAAGTACATAACACCGAAGATTCATTGATGACAAAGATAATCGAACTTGAAAAAGATTCATCAGTGGCAGAAATAGTCGAAACAGAGGAAGATTCATCGATTTCAGAAATACACGCAATTAAAGAAGATACGTCGATGACAGAGATACCCAAAGCCGAAGATTCATCGACGGTACATAAAATCGAAGATTCATCGATGGTACATAAAATCGAAGATTCATCGATGGTAGAACAACATAAAATCGAAGATTCATCAATGACAGAACCGTATAATATCGAAGATTCATCAATGACAGAACTATATAAAATCGAAGATTCATCGACGGTAGAACCACATAAAATCGAAGATTTATCGATGGTAGAAACACATGAAATCAAAGATTCATCGATAGTAGGACCACAAAAAATCGAAGATTCGTCGACGATAGAAGCACATAAAACCGAAGATTCATCTATGGCGGAAGCTCATAAAATTGAAGAGGATTCAACGATTGCAGAAATTCACAAGATGGAAGAGTCATTCATGGTGGAAGTTCACAAAATCGAAGATTCACAGGTGGTGGAAGTTCACAAAACCGAGGATTCACCCATGGCGGAAGTTCATAAAACCGAAGATTCATCTATGGTGGAAGTTCACAAAACCGAAGATTCAAAGATGGTGGAAATTCAAGAAGTTCACAAAGCCGATGATTCATTTATGGCAGAAGTTCACAAGACCGAGGAAGATTCTACCATGACAGAAATCCACAAAGCTGAGGAAGATTCAATAATGGCAGAAATACATAAAACCGAGGATCAATTTTTGGATAATTCCATGGCCCTCACAGACTACTCCAATGTACCACCACCTTCTTCACTTACCTCAGCTTCAGGACCAGTTGAGTTTAGTGATGCGATGGCGAAAGTAAAGGCTATCGCAGCCAAATTGTTACAGACAGGCGACACAAATACAGTGCCCCAAAGCAATAATAATAATAATAACAATAATATTAATATTAATAATAACGTTGGCAGTAATAACAATAACAACAGTAAGGATTTTTTTCATAATCAATTATAACTTGCGATAAACACTAATATTCAAGTGTATATTTAAGATACTCAACAAGGTATTAAACGATCGCACGATGACAGCTATAGTTCACATGGTCCTAGAGAAAGTCGAGATGATTACCGAGATGATTATCGTAGAGACTCTTACAATAGACGAGATCGAGGAAGTCGTTACGAAGATTATGGAAGGGATTCAAAAAGAACGGCTTATGATGGTGGTTCATCTCGCCCAGAGCGTATCCTTCTTTGCATTTATATGTTTATAGTAAATAATAACTTCATTTAATCAAAAAATTTCCTTAACCTTAATTCAATTACTTAGACGATAATAGTAATAATAGACATCGTTACGGTATAGGAAGTGAAGATCGACGTTCATACCATGGTTCCCATTATGGGCCACTCGGAGATTCGTCTCGTATTTCAACTCAAGAAGAATTTAAAGTACCTAATGCAGTTGTAGGTTTAGTTATTGGTCGAGGAGGAGAGAATTTGAAGCGAATTGAAAAACAGACAGGAGCACGGATCCAATTTTCACAAGGTGATTAAAATATATGGTCGTAATTTTATCTTTTTACGAATCTAATGAGATTTTTTAAAATCACCGATCACAGATCAACCGCCAGATGTTATAGAAAGACGAGTAACTATTACCGGCACACCAGATGATGTTAAGAATGCCAAAGGGATGATTCAACAACTTGTCGATGATGCTATCAACAGCAATGCTCTTAATCGTCGCGATTTACAAGGTGGAGGTAATCGTTCAACTATCACAATTCACATTCCAAGTAGTAAAGTTGGAGTTGTTATCGGCCGAGGTGGCGAAACCATTCGAGACTTGCAGGATCGAAGTGGTGCACGGATCAACGTAACACCGGATAGTGCAGCTAGCCCACAATCTAATGATCGATCAGTAACTTTAATCGGAGATGAAGCTGCTGTTCAAAGAGCCAAAGCTCTAATTGATGAAATTGTAAATACTGGTGATTCTGAACCTAATAGGGTATGTAATTTCTATTATTTTATTTATTCTTCTATCTTATTTTTTAATTTTCGCGCCGTAAATTCTCAACATAACTGTTGTTAAGGGTTATCCTAAAGATTACCGCTCAAACAGTTACGGTGGCAGCACTTATAGTAATGATAATCATGGTAATAACTATGGTGGTGGTGGTCATTACGGACCATATGGTGGACATCCTACAGGAAAAACTAATCAAGATAGTATCACTATCCAAGTTCCGAATGATTCTGTTGGATTAATCATAGGAAAGGGTAAGTAAATTATATTTGATGTTTTTTATTTCGGGGATATTAATACTTGGAAAACTGATTTTTATAGGAGGGGAAACGGTAAGAGCACTTCAACAGCAGTCAGGAGCAAAAATACAAATTGAACCTGTTCACGGTGTTCCGCCAGTCGAGCGCAATGTACAAATTATCGGTAAGCATATGTATAACTCATTGTCTAGCTGCATATGATAACTTTATTGCTCCAAACGTTGTAAATTCAATGTCAGTTGCTCGATGCGCATTGTGTGCATGATGACGTCGCTTGCTATAGGTTCTGCTGAAAATATTACTGTCGCGAAACAATTGATTCTTGAAAAAGCTGCATCTGGAAATGTACTGTCGTTTGCCTTTGTTTGTTGAGTGTGATTGCTATAGTTTTTTTTTTTGGATAATTCTTTTTTTCCTTTTTGTAATTTAAAGGCCCAATTTTGACATGGTTGTTGATGATTTGTATCGTATATATTTTTTTTTCTTCTATGTTTCTTGCTTGCACCTTCACAGCGCGAAAGGCCATCACGTCATGGTGACCAAAATAGGGGATATGGAAACAGGTTAATCTCGATAGCTTGTTATCAAAATTATTATGGAATGATTATTCTCAAATAATTTATATTGTTTCTCGTTACACATGATATAGGGATTACGGATCGGGTGGATATCAACAAACTCCGTATCAACATCAGCAAAACAGCTATCAACAAGGCAGCTATCAACAAGGAAATTATCAGCAAGGAAACTATCAACAAGGAAACTATCAACAAGGCACCGGCTATCAGCAAAGCAGCGCCAACTCAAGTAATACAGGAGGTTCCGGATATCAGAATAATGGATATTCTACTGGAATATATAACACGCAACCACAACAAACTACCTACGTTCAAAACACTACAAATGATTACGGACAACCCATATCTAGCGGATATCCTACTACTGGTGTATATGGGACACAAGGCCAACAGTCTACAAACTATGCCCAATACGGACAATATAATACTACTCAAGCTCCTACAGCATACAACCAATTTCCTGCTCAAACACAGTATGGATCTTACGGCCAAACTACACAATATAATCAATCTCCCGCTGGACAATCTACACCGGCTCCTGTAGTACAACCTGTTGGACAGCCTGTTGGACAACCTATTAGTCAACAAGGTATGCATGGTTTCAGTTATTTTTAAATCAATTTTATTATATGTCAATTTTTTAAATTGGTTATTATTTTTAAGTTGGTTATTATCAGACTCCAGCAGTAAATCAAACCAAACTTGGTCAGGGAACTGATGTCAAGCAAGATGGTCAATCTGTCACTGTAGCGCCAAATTACGGCTATTCACAATATGGTTACACTTATGGAACAACAGCTGCTACAACAACTTCACAGTATTCTAACACCGCTGGTCCGCAAAGTCTCACTATAAATACAACCCATACACCCAGTGCGTATGGTTCTGCCGCATCTGTATATGGTGCTGTAACAACTGGCACAGCTATTCATTCCTCTGCTGCTGCTTCAGCACCTGGAACTGGAGATCAAACTACTACGCAACAGCAGACTTATTCCGGTTACTATGGTCAGCAATATTCTCAAGATCAATATAATCAGCAGCAAAATTATTACCAACAATATTATCAACAGCCACAAACTTATAGCTATCAAACGACGACTACAAATACCCATACAGCGGAGCCCCAAAAGTAGCGATCGATAATTTTGATATGGCTAAGCCGGCCGAGTCGGCTATTATCTTCAAATAACATTTCAATTTTTTTTGAACTATAAACTATAATTCAGAAACTCTCGCTGATTATGCTCGTATTTTAGGTGGGCTTATTAACTATATTCCGAAAATTCCAATTATTTTTAAGGGGATGGCTAAAGCCACAAAATAGTATTTAAAATCAATTTTGGATTAAAGTTAGAGCTTTGTATATAGGTAAAATCGCATTCCTGACTCGTGCATGATGACTGGAATTATTCGGTTAGCTTTGATTCGGAATGACCCGGATTAATGTCGGGTAAATCTCGTGAAGTACTTGGTTTTAGTTTTACTCTATATTTTGCGGGTTATATGCATAAAGTTTATTGGTTAATATTTTACGTATAAATTTTATTTTATTATATAAATAAAAAAAAATAAATAAAATAAAAAATATTTTTGCATGTTTTTAAATTAATATAATTTGTAAAAAAATTTTTTATATTTTAGTCGAGTTAATTTGTTTAATAAAAATTAATATAAATTTTTAGTGGTGATAGTAAAAAAAGATGTAAAAATATTATTAAACAGTATTTTATATTTGAATTTTTTTATTGGTTTTTTTTTTTTTTAATATTAAAGGTAGGAAGTATTATATTAAAATTATATATAAACTTAAAAGGTAAATTTTTTTTATAAATTTTTTTTTTTTTTGTTAAGGTGATCTCTTTGATCTTTTAACTTTTATTAATGATTTTTTTGGTAATGTGATTCTTGTAAACCATTACAGAAAGAGTATACAATTGGTTACATGTGTAATTTTTTTATATTACCTATTTAAGAAGTTTATCTGAAGGTTTTTTATTAATTGTTGTATCTAATATTCTTGCTTGGATGTTTTATTTTAAACCTTTTGAATCTGCATTTGTATTAACATTATTGGGTCATGTTCAGGTCATTGTTTCAACTTTAAGATTTTTTTATCTTTAAAGTAAAATTTTTAAAACCTTTTGTATTTATTTTTACAATTGATTTAGATATTATTATAGTATAATCAACATTTGCAATCAAAGTTTTATTTTTAACTATTATGTTTTTGTAGAGTTTACTTGAATTTTAGCATATATTTCATAACATATTTTTAGTATTTTAGTATATCTTTGTTTGTTCTTCAGACTTTCAATTCAGATAGTTTATAAGAATTACAATCAGTTTATTAATATATTAGGTTAGTCTAATATCTTTTTTTTCTGATTTGTTTTAGCAGCTTAGTTGGTGGTATATTTAAAACTTTTAATCTGAAGATTCTTGCTTATTTAGGTACTTTAATATTAGTATTTGTTTCTAGTAGTTTAACTTTTATAGTAATATTGTTAAAGATTTATATTATCTTTTTACTTAGGTCTTTTTAAATAAATTTCTTGTTTTTTAATTTTAACAAATTCACATAATTACAAAAACTTATTTAATATTTGCATTGTCTAATGTCAGTTTGCATTTCTTTATATAACTAATTACACAAATGTTTCATGATTAGAGATAGGCATTCTGCATTATGCATATCATATTATGCAAAATATAATGTCATATAATGTAATGTAATTATTTTAAAATTTAAAAGTATGTATAGAAATTATTATATAATTTTTTTTTTTTGACAGCCTTTTCTGAACTTTAATACAAAATTTTACTAATTGAAACATTATCTATTTCTAGTAATTCATCTTTGCAATTGCAAGCCTGGCATCATCTAAGTACAGAAACTGCACTTAAATACAACTTATCACACTAACCTATTTCTAGATTGGAAAACTTTGTTAGTTCTGTCAAAAACTAAACCAAAATAGACTACTTTCATTCTGTATTATTTTATCAACATCTTTTATAAATAATCACCTATACTCTGTCTTTCTTTTTTTGTTTTTCTTCATTCTGATTTTATTTATTAATATTTTTTTAGTTTTAAGTTTCTTTATACTTTATTCTTTATTTACAACTGTCTTGCTTCTTCTTCATTTTAATTTCAATGTTATTTTATTTTCTTCCTTTTACTTGACTACTGTTTTATACTTTTGTCACCAAATTTCTTCTCTAAACATCTTTTTTATAATCTTAATATATAATCTAATACTTTGTTTTGCATCTTTATATGAAACTTATTTAGCATACAATTTCTTAAACATACTCTTAACTGCTAACTCATATATGCATGACTCTCTATGTTTAATTTTATCTATTTTCATTTTATCAACTAATATTTTTTTCAGATTGAGTCTTGTAAGCTTGCTCTTATCTAATTTGTCAAACTTTTTCTATACTAACCAATATGCTAACTCTTCAATATTGTTTCAATAATTCTTATATTTCTTGTAACTAAACAAATACCTTGATGGTTCTTTTTCTGTTTTGCACTCTTTACATATGTCTGACTTATACAAGTCTGACACTTTCTTCTTTAATATCCCAAGTACTGTCAAATTATTAGAAATATATTTAATTCTAAATGAGATTTTCTTTCTCTCCTCTAAAGATTTACATTTAATTTTTGTTAAATTTCTGTTTTTTTTTCATAGTTGTTTTCAATTATATTGTGCTTCTATATTTGGTTTTAGCTCTTTTATTACATTTGAGCAACATCATTTAGCACTATTCATTATGTTTATTAATATCTTGATAAACTTTCTTGTTGGTATCTCTACTACTATATCTTTCCAAAATAATGCATATAGAAACCTTATATGTTTCTTAAGCTTCAAGTCTGTAATCTTACTATGTCATGCATTCTCTTTCACAAGCTTATCAGCTCTTTTATTTTATACTCTTTCACTATGCACTTTAACTTTAACTAATGATAACCTAATGTTCTTCAACTTGCACATATCTTTAATCTTTATAACTAAACTAAAGTTTTTACTTTTACTTTATACTCTAACATTATATAATGGCTCTTCTTTTTTCAGATTTACAATTGCTACTGTACTATCTAATTTAATAACTATTTTACTATTATATACTACAACTAATACTATCATTTACATTGCAGCTAACTCTGTCTTTGTCAATGATAGCCATTTAATTTTCCTTTTCATTATCAATTTATCCTTATCTTCACTAACCTGTATCCAACTTGCACTCATTCTACAATCTTTTTTCTCTCTTACTAATAATCTGTCTATATAAAAGTTGTAATTTGTATAATTTATTTTTATGTTTTTTACTATTTGCTCCAATAACAAGGTTTCTAGACTATTATTAAAACTTTGCATTTTTAACAGACTGATCTTATGTATATATAATCTTATTTCTTTATCTATTATTCTTTTTTTATTATTGCTTCTATTTTCTGTATAGCTCTTCTTAAATTCACTTAATTTTTTTAACAAAACTGGAATCTTCTGTTTGTTCTTCTGTCTAATTCCTGGCAGCATGCCTGCTATTTTTTTTTTCTTAATCTAATGTTAACAACTATTTACATTATTCAAATTACACTTTTTGCATTCTACAAATATTAAATAATTTCTATTCTTAATTCTTGATATACTTCAGTAATTTATGAATATATTTTTCTTTTTTTTCTTAACTACTTTGTCTATCATCAAATTTATATTCTTCTTGTTTACTAGTATCTATTCATGCCTTTTTTTATCTTGTATTAGTTTTTTGCATATTGATCTTATTGTTATAGTGTTTGTGTCTTGTATTTGAAATTCTGCTTGAATTGTTTTATTATATTGATTGTTTAACATTTTCTGTTCAATTTCTGCAAACCATTTTGCTTTTCATTCTCTTTATATACTTGTTTATAATATTCTAAACTTCTTCCATATGATCATTCTCTTGCCATCTTGATCAATTAACTGTTGTGTAAGAAATATTTTATACTTCATTAACCTTCTACATACTACTCTGAATGTTTTTTTTTCTATCAAACTATGTACAGTTTTATCTATATTATGAACCTGCCACAAACCATCTTCTCTCTTTACAGTTATACCTATTTCTTTTACTTCAAGTATAACTTGATATACCAAATTATTTTTCCAAACCTGGCTTAAGTTACTTAACAAGGCTGCATCTAATTCTTTTGATATTAATCCAGCTAAAACAAAGCCCTGCTTTACTTGTATTCTTGTTATTTTTCCAATTTGATCTAGCTCATTTAGTCTTCTTTACAATAACATCAACTGATTATTAAATATTTCTTGATTCAATATTCTATATCTTCCTAAACCTTAATGTATAATTGCACTATTTTCTATAGTTGATGATAGCTCTACTTTGTTCTTGATCAATTTAATTACTAGTTAATATAATCAAATTAGTTGTTTTTTAAATGCCTTTGTAGTTTGCAACATGTATATCAATTTTGGTATTATACATATATTATTAATATATATTAACTAACTGATAGTTAACTTCTTAAATTGTATGTTTTATATAAAATGTTGTATAATTCTTTTTACCTTTTTAACAATTAAGCTTTTATTTACTTCTATACTTAACTACACTTCTAGCATTCTCATTAATGCATGTTTGTCTTTAATCTGTAGTTGAAAATTGTTTATCAGAACAGACTTCTCCTCTCTTTTTATATCTGAATTAACTACTAATAGTTTTGACTTGGAACTATTGATTTGAATGTCATTAAATCTAAAGAATCTTTGTAAAATCTGAATGATTTCTTGCATCTTCTCTCTACTCTTTGCCATCCAAGTTGTATCATCAGCATATATTACTGCAGCTTATTTTGCCTTTCTAATATTAATTTTATTTATCTGCAAGTTAAGCACTTCATATGTTTTAATTTCATATTCTAACTGCTGATTATCTTGAATTCTTCTTAATAATAAATCATAAAATATTCTTCAGACTAATAGTGAAATTGTCTCTTTTTGCTCAATCTCATCTCCAGCAACAAATATCTTTATCAACCCAAACTCTGTTATAATGCAGACTTCTTTTTTGCTATATAACTCTATAATAAACCTTATTATTTTACCTGGCAGCTTAATTCTCTATAATGTTAGTTGAAGTGACTTCATTGATACTAAATTATATGCTCTCTTCATGTCTTGCATCAGCAACCACAACTTCTTATTACTTTCTTTTGCATCTTTTTTTATTATTTCTATAATATATTGCTTCTTCTGTTGAGTTTCTAAGTAGATTAGCAAAGTTTTTCTCTTGAGTATCTCTTTTTCTTTTATTATACCAAACATTCTTTTGCTACCATCTTGGTTAAGTATTTTCTAAATGTTTCTAATAGTGCAATTGGTCTAATATTACAAAGCTTGTAACCCCAATTTTTACTCTTTGGATTGGATATATTTGCACTAACTTTTACTTGTATAGTATCTTTCTCAGTCTCAAACATGTATCTACAACTTTTTTAAAGACTTCTTGTGTTTTACTACTTGCATTCTTGATTAGTCTATATTTAATATTCAACATGCCTAATACTGTTTTATTTTTGGGTTCTTTTATTGTTTTTATTCATTCTTCAATTGTTATTTTTGCTTTTAACTCTCTATATTATTTTTTCTAACTTCTGCAAGTGACTTGTAAAACTCTTCTATTATTTTTTTATCTTCAATCACATTTCTCTGTTTGAACTGCTCACTAAAATGTTTTTTTATTTGCTTTAATACTGCTGATTTACTAATTAATAAGTGTCCATTTTTTTTCTATTTTAACATTTGATCTATTCTAATTTTGTTAAATGATTTGTCTAGAATACTAGTAAACATTCTTCCTACTTCTTCATTAATCCTCTTGCATCTTCTATCTACTGCAGTATTAATTTCATTTTTTGTATGCTTGTCTTCTTTCACTCTTTTTACTATTCTTAATGCTTGCTACTGTTTTTTTGTTAACTACAATCATTCTTCAAGGTCTGCTATTTTGTCTCCTTTTACATAACCTATTTCTAAAACATATTCTATGTTTATCTTATCTACCTTTATGTTGACTTTCTTTAAGTTTAGTTTATTTCTTTCTCTCTTAACTAACTTCTTAGTCTTCTGCAGTAGCTTACTTAGTGTTACCATTCTTTGTGTAACATTGTAGCTTTTTTCTTTCTTTCAATATTACTATTTCTTTAAATAATCTTCTTTTTCAGTATGTTTCTATTCATTGCATTTTTTATTGCACAAGATATTATGTTCTACACTTTATTTATATCAATGCTATATCTAACTTCTTCAAATACTTTAAGCCTTTTATTCTTAGATAAGTAATTTTTAAGATCTACTTAATAATTTTTTTAGTTTTCTTTTGTCACCTTATCATACAAATAAATTGTTCTTGTTAATTCTTTTTTCTTCATTTCTGTTATATTATGTGTTTAGATCAAGTATTTGAACATTTATATTATACTAACAATGTTATGATCATTTGATGTTATAAATTCTGCATCAATTATTTTTGCCTATTCTAATCCTGGTTGTAAATCTTCTAAAATTTATATTTGGTTAATTCTTATTTGTATGTCTTGTTCTGCCTAAGTGTAACCTCTTAATTTTGGGTTGCAGATTCTGTATATATCACCAAATTTCTGTTTTATTAGCCATTTATGTAGTAGAAGTAATTTGTTACAATTATTTTTACTACTGCTCATCTTATCTAACTTGCTGTCTATCATATGATTAAAATCATTCATAACTATGAACTATAAGTTTCTTTCTCACTTCATATATATATTTACTATTCTTTATTGCAATTTTCTTGTTTTTTTCTTGTTACTTGAAGGATATATACTACTACTATCATTATTTCTACTTGCTTAAAGTAGAATTTTACTCCAATTAAGTATTCTTCAAATTTACAGATTTCTTCTATATGTTTCTCCTATTTTTGGCTTACTAATAACTCAACACCTAATCCTTTCTTCTTCATACTTTCATTTTGCAACCAAACATTTTTGTAATAATTATCTTCTAAACTGTATTTTAGTTCTTTACTGTTGCTATTTGTTCTTATTAACCCCAGAATATCAACTTCTTCTTCTTTTACCTATTTGACTATTGCTTTTAGTTTGATCTTGTTACACTTTATTCCATTTATGTTGTAACATGTTATCTTAATACTTGTTATATCTTTCTCACTTTTGTTATGTCTGCTCTTACTATATTTAAACTTTTTACTAATACTTTCTATCTCTATATTTAATAAAGTAATTACTTTTTCTTGAAGAATGCCTATGGCAACTTTCAGAACCAATTTGGGAGCAAGTCTCCTAATTATCTTTCTTTAATATTATCTAGTTTTTTTAATATACTGCTAAGAACATCTTGTAGCTTACTTTTTAACTACTTCATATAAATGCTTTTGTCTATATATTATTATTATATTTTCTATCAACTTATTTTTTTTTTGCTAGTTTTTTTTTATTACTCTCTTCTTTCTTAATGTTTTTTTGATTTTTTAAATGTCTTCTATACTGTAAACTTCTATTCATAAAATATTTCTTTACATCTTTGTTTTCTTCTCTTTTGGTTTTAATGTTTTTGAATTTTTTTTTTTATTACACTATTTTAATCTTGTGTTATTATAGTATAGCTTCTTATTGGTAGCCATTATTAAGTCTTCTTTTGTTTCAAAGTAAACTGATGCAGTTTTCTGTTGGTTTTTATTTCTGTTTACTAAAATATAAACTGCTTTTGTCTTTATTGCTTTTAGTTGTTTTAATAATAATACTTCTATTGCTGTTATCAGAACATTTTTAATTATTGCCTTATATAATACTCTACTTTTTAATATTTTTCTTGCAAAAGTACCTAAGATAACTCTACAAGTTTTGTCTTTCTCAAAATGTACTGATTATGCCTAATCAAGTATCGATTTTCTATTTTCATTTCTAAACTTAATAACAAATATTGCAGCTTTATTATTACTAAAACTTTTTCACTAAATGATCTAATTCTATCATAAAATTGAAGACACTTTCTTATATATACCAGTCTTATTTCAACTGAAATGTTCTACATTGTATAGACATTGTCTTCTAACTTGTTATCTTTATACATTCTTATTGTTTCATCTGTATGGCTTTGTTCTTCTATTTGTTCTTTCTGCATTTGTTTAATATTCATAATTACTTCAGGTTTTCTTTCTTCTTTATGAACTACTTCTTCTTTGTCTGTCTTATACTTTTCACTTATTCTTATATCACCAGTTATGTTTTTCTGCTGATAGTTTTTCTCTGTCTTAATTTCTTTTTCTTTTTTATTTTTCTTTACTAAACTCTTTTCTGCTTAGTTTTCTAATATACTGTAATCTATGCATCTATATTCTTGCTCTAGCAATACTTCTTTATTCATTTTGTCTTCATTTAATTGTTTTACACTATTCTTCTTTGGTTTCTCACTGTCTCTTACTTGTATATACTTACAGTAATTATATACTTCAATTAAGTTTTTAAACACACAGACTAAGACTGCTTCAATGCCAACTAGTTTGGCTAATTTCTTATCTTTTCTTAAAATTCTTGATTTATAACTGTCTAATAATTCTTTTTGTATTCTATCAGATTTATTAAACATGTTATGATACTTTTCTAATTTCTTGCACTAGTTGATCTCAGTAAAAACTGATTGAACTTTTTGTATTATACTTCTTTGCATTATTTCTATATCTATACATATTTAACACATATTTTCCTGTTTATATCTGTATTTATTTGTTTATTTGCAAGATTGCATGTTTGTTTATTTGTTTTGTTGTGCTTACTGTTTATTCTAACTTGCTTTACATATTACATATATAATTTGCAATATAGGGTTTTTGTGTTTTTCCTTTTTTCTATCAAAAATTTTCAACAAGTAAAATTTTCTCTAAAAATCAAAAGTGGCTACTATATTGCTGTTAACTTGGTTTACTATTCTAACAAATTATATTTAATTTTTTACAAGCTTTAATTTTGCTTAGTTGACAACTATGCTTTTACTTGCTGGCTTTTGTAATTTCTATGCCTTTTTTTTGTTTCAATTTTGGTTATAAGGATCAGCAGAAAGAATTTTTTTGAGGACTACTAATTAAATTGTTAAATAGCATGATTATTATATAATTTTAACTCAATAAAAAATTAATAAAATATTATATTTTATATTATATACAATTTTTAAAAAGTGT